>JAJJWW010012272.1:0-61945 GCA_023531295.1 Papaver armeniacum | reverse complement strand
AGACGTAAAGGTGGGCTAGCATGGTTGGCATGCTTTGCCGGCCTGTGGTCGGGCGTGGATTTGCATCGCGTGAGGCGCGCTCAGCATGGTTGGCATGCTTTTACGGGTTCGTGGTCGCATGATTTGCCATTGGTATACGGGAATTAGGTTCGCTTATCGTAACCCTAATTTGGAAAAAGATACCCTGAGCACTATTTAGGGACACATTAAAGGTTTGTGCAATGTGCCTAGTAAAATGCTTGTTACTTTAAATGCTGTGACATCAACGTTCTGCCAGCGTTTAATATTTTACCATTTTAACCCTAAGTTAAAAACCACCATCAACAGGGTCCGTAGATTGAATACCGTGCCTTAGGGAGAATATTCGGGAGATCGAATATCTATGAAGATTAGGATGTATGTTAGGAAACTACAAACGCTGTTTATATTAACAACTGCACGTTGTTTGAGTATTTGAACCGGGTTGGTAATGTTTTGTTCTTGGATGAGAGTTCTAATGAGAAGAACCGTCGAATCATTGATTTAACTGAGGTTGGTAGTAAATCAAGGAAGATGTGTGTAATGAGAATAATTGGTGCAACAGAGTCAGGCAGCTGAATCGATGATTTTTGGAGGTAGAGCTCACTGGTGCTCGTGTAGATTTAAATGAACTCACAGGACATGGAAGACATGGATTATAGTGCTGGTAGAGTCGGATGAATTATTACTGCAGCCTTTGATGTGCCGCTTAAAGAATGATTGTGATTGTGGCACCGAGATGAGAATGAGCTAGTTGGTAGTGATATAAGTTGGTGGTCCGGGTTTGCTAAGAATGGAGATGAATGAGCAGTGGTTGCAAGAACATGTGATTCATGTGGTTGAAACTTGCAGTGTGGGCGAAACTATAGATGACAGGTGGTGGTGGTTTGAACCGCAGAGTGGCCAGACCGAGATGCAGTGCAGCTCGTGATGTTGCGTCCATGGATAAGAAGATGGATCCGATGCTGCTCGAATGGAAAAAGAACAAAAGAGAGTTTGTAATGCTATGGGGCTGTGTGATTTTGCAACTGAGAACAAGGTGTTGGTCTCGAGGTCATGATGCATATGAAATCTCGTGAATACAAGAGAGGTAGTGCACTAAAATGAATGTGAGTTGTTGCAGGCAGATTGTGGAATTGAAGTTGCAAGTAATCAAGCTAAAAGGATGATTGAATGGACATAATCAAGTCGTACATGGCCATCATGTACTGGTATGTGTTGGTGAAGCACAATCATTGTGCAACGACACTAGCTCAGGACAATGTTACTTTCACCGAATCGATGAACCGATTCCGACTCAGCCTCCGACTCAAGACATCACTAAGTTGAGTCACCGACTCCTGTCCCGAGTTTGACCGAGTTAACTCAGCTTGACTTGACTGAATGACACTGACCGGTGGACTTTGTGGCCACCGAGATGACTTTTCCAAGCAAATTTCTGCCGATGAAACCTAATTTTCCTGCGAAACTTTTGGCAAGATTTTTACATGGGTTCTCTACACACATGGGGGGACCACTTGGACTTTGGGCTTTGAAGACCTAGTTTTGGAAAGAGAGAAAGCTACATAAAGAAAGAGTTTATACTTCTTTTAAGATCACGTATTTTCTATTTGGAACTTTGGAGAGCGGCGGACTAGGGTTTGGTTTCATTTATTTTTCATCTTCTTCATTTTTATTATTGATTATGATGAACTCAAAAGCTATAAGTAGATAAATACTATTATTGGTAATCGGATAAAAGTTGATTTCATCAAACATGTTATGTGATTCAATGAATTAGTTTTGTCTCAACTTTGATTGTTTATGATTCATGGTTAATATTGTCTTATGATTTGAAAACTTATTTGGTCATGCGTCCTAATCAATCCGATTTGTCTTCATTTCTATTGCTATATTAGGGTTTTCAATACGTAAAAGTTGTTTATCCCTGATTATAAGTAGTATAGTGTGGTTATTATTTGTAGTGATACATCTTTATAATTGCATATGAATCATAACCTTTGTTAAAACGGAGTAGTGCTTTTACACATTCGTTTGCATTGATTAGTCTTATTCCATATAACTTATTGCTCTTGGGTAGTTAAATATAATTGTGCTTTTACACTTTAGGTTGCTATTTAGGTAGAATTCAAGACATGTATCTTTTAATGTGTTGTGATGAAACTGGGGAATTAAATGATATACTTACATCAAGGTATCCCTAGACTTTTAGTAAATGAGAGATTAAAATACCAATTTGTCGTTGATGAAAATACATGTTTGTGGAATGATATTATCCTCAGACCAATATCTTCCTCTTATTGATTATTCTAATATTTTATTGCTTTCAATTGTTCTTATTATTTCAAAACAAAAATCCCCTGGTTACTTTAGAAACTAAATTTTATAACAACAAAAGCTCTCCGTGGAAACGAATCTTTTCTTACTACATAATTTCCATTTATTTTATTTAAGTGAGAAAGTGAATTTATATTTGCTCGGCCTCGACAACCGATCAATTATATCGACATCGGCGAATTTTGTCCTGCACTGATCAAAAAAATAACTGTATTTCGTCATGGTTTTGTTCTTCTGGAGAGAGAAAGAAAAAGATTAAAAGCATTAATGGAGAAACAACCTTTTAATTAGCTAATATCTAATAATAATTTTAATTTAACTAGAGAAAATGAAAAATGGCTTCCACACTAGAGATGTGGACCACCATGCAAGCAGAACGCAAATTACGGTTTTAGAGGGGTGCACAAATGGGAAAAATATCATTTGGTGCTTTTTTAGGTGGGCCCATGTCTCGTTATCTCTTTGTCAAACGCCATCGCTTGGTCCATAATTATTTAAAAATATTTAAATAAACAAAATAATTTTCCTGAAAAATTTTATTTTTGTAGTAGCTTCTTCCTATTAAAAATGACTTCATTCCTTGTGAATGGAAGTCCATGTGTTAGTAAAAATCAGATTTCTGGTTCCCAGAACTAAGTCCAGATGTAATTGAGAAACAGCATTTCATTCCTAGGAATGAAGTCCGACAAAAAGCTAAAAAATGTACTTCATTCCCTGAATGAAGTCCATACAAAAGCTAAAATAGAAACGAAAACTTCATCGCCTTCATCATCTTTCATATACTTCAACATCATCAAGATATTCGTCATCAACTACCAAAATCAACATCTTCATCTGTTTCTTCATCTTCATCGCCTTCATCGCCTTTCTTCATCGCCTATGGAATGAACATTCAAACACCAAGAAATAATAAAATCTTTCATCGCTGTTCATATAATCTTCGTTCGTTGATCGTCTACACCAAGAAGAATATTCAAACACCGGCGAATAAAAATGGATCATACGTCGTCGCATATCTTCATCATCTTGGACATTTGTATCCGTTTAATTAAAAACCCTAAAAAAAGATTTAGAAAAGAAAAACTAGATCAAAAGAAGAGAGAGAAAGTAAGAGAATGATTTCATCTTGTTACCTTTTGACTATATATGTAGTCCTTATCCAAAAGGGTATTTCCCACTACAAGGTGACATTTACATCATCCATGACATAAGCCGTAGATTTACAATTTTTCTTTACCAAACTATAATTTATACTAAACAAACTCCATTTGACCGGGTAATGGACCGACTCATCCTAATATATTATTCCTAGATCCAATGGTTTTTCCTATGCACAAATTTACACTCCCATATTATCCTACCAAAGTTACAGCTAGAGCCAAGAGTTTTGTCGGTTTAATAGTGCAATGGAAGTAGGACAAAGATGAAGCCCAACACAGACGCAGTTCTTATATATAGATATGGATGCGGTTTAAACCTATCATATCACAGAACCAAAAACGCCGTCTCTACCTCTCAACAAAAAAAAGAAAAAAAAAAAATCCGATATCCATCATTTAGTCAGCGATATCCACCAGCAGTTTTCATCAAGAAAAGGAAGCTCATATCGGAAAGAAACAAAAGATGGGCGATGGAAGCTGCTGAAGATATGGATCTTGGTTCGTTTTCCTTTTCTCTCGTTATATGATTTGTTCTTCTGAAATTCTTATTTTCCACCTAATTGATGAAAAAACCCTAATATTGATCTTAATTTTGTTAGCTTATATCTATTTTGTTAGGGTTTAATTTCCAATCTAAATTTTGTTAGGGTTTAATTTCCCCCAATATTATCAGCAATTCCCCCGTAATTTGATTAAACCCCCTAATCGAGGGCCTTAAAGTGTGTATTTATGATTTAATAAATAATTCATGTGCTCAATTTGAGATTCCAAGCTCTTGGACACTAATTACCAGTTTCTAATATCTTAAGATTATCTATGGTTCATTAATAACTGAAAACATAAGTGACCACACAGGTGCGCAGACCAAGAACTGCGACAATTGTGGGAAGATTGGTGATCACTGGACTAAAGATTGTCGTTCTGGAATATATGGTAGGTCACGAAAGTATGATCAAAACACTATCCGTTTTAGAAACCTCTCAGAAGATACCCACAGGGATCAGTTGGATTGGCTGTGCAGTAATTACGGGACAGTTGCTCGTGCTGCTGGTCCTGAAATTAAGGGCATGAAAGATCAAGGTTTGGTGGCCTTTGAGAACAAGAAAGATGCACAAATGGCGATTGAGAAGCTCAATGGTTCCACTTATAAGGGTCGCGTTATCACAGTGGAGTGGGCTTTGAAAGAGGAAGAGAATGTACCAAACCTCCAGGAAAATAAGTGCAGGCATTGTGGGAAGATTGGTGAACACTGGGATAAACATTGTCCTTTGGTAGTTTTTAACCCGACGATAGGTAAGTATGTCCATAGCACTCTCCATTTTAGAAACTTCGCAGGAGATACTGATAGGTCAGACATATCATGGTTGTGCCGTAATTTTGGGGAAGTTGCTTGTGTTTTTGAGCCTGGATTGTATTTTGAGGGAGATCTAGGTTTGGCAGTAGCCTTTGAGAACAAGGAGGATGCACAAAAGGCAATTCAGAAGGTCAGTGGTCTCTTTTATAAGGGTCGTGTTATCACAGTCGAGTGGGCTAAGAAAAAGAACTAGAATTCCCCTTGAAATCTTAAAATTATCTACGTTTTTGTTATTTCTCGTATGTATGTATTAACTAGTATCACTTGTCTATGGACGCATGTATGAACCAACTTATGCCCCTGTGCGCATGCATTACATGTTTGAAGTATATCTTTTTGAATGCTATCTCCAGTTATTACCGCTCTATTGTTTGCTTATGATTCTTTCTATTTTGCTGTGTTGGGAATAAAAAAATCTTAATAAATCCCAAGCGTAGGAACAAGCTTTCCTAACTTAATCACCGAGTAAACTTTTCCTAATCCAAACCATCTCAATACGGAAGAGGCACGGAAACACAGGATAACACATCCCCAGTAGTTGATAAATCTCTTGTCTTCTTATCTATTGTGTCTAGCTCCTCATCTGCAGTTTTCATCAAGAAAAACCTCAAAAGATGGACCATGGAAGCGAAGGTTTTGCTGCTGAAGTTATGGATATTGGTTCGTTCTCTTTCTCTCATATATATATTTCTTTTTTGCAATTTATAGTAATTAGATTATCTAATTTGTTATTCGATCGATCTGAAAATTTGCCATGGTTGATTTTTTCTCACAATGTTATTAGGGTTAGCTTAATCCACCCAATGGATAACTAATATAGACGTAATTTTATTGTTCTTGAGATTCTCTATGGTTGGTTACAGGCGAGAAACCAAGAACCTCGAGGGACACACCTCGATAATTGTGGGAAGATCGGTGATCACATGACAACAGATTGTCGTTCTGGAATATATGGCAGGCAATGCAAGTATGACCAAAACACTATCCGTTTCAGAAACCTCTCAGGATCTACCCACAGGGATCACTTGAGATGGCTGTGCAGTACTTACGGGACAGTTGCTCGTGTTGCTGGTCCTGAAATTAACGGCATGAAAGATCAAGGTTTGGGTGGCCTTTGAGAACAAGATAGATGCACAATTGGCAATGAGAAGCTCAATGGTTCCACCTTTAAGGGTCACGTTATCACAGTTGAGTGGGCTTTGAAAGAGAAGGTACCAGACCTCAAGGAAAATAGGTGCAGGCGCTGTGGGAAGATTGATGTATCATTCGGAAAAAGATTGTCCTTGGGTGGTTTATAATCCGATAGGTAAGTATGTCCATAACACTATCCGTGTTAGAAACTTCGCCGGAGAGACTGACAGGTCAGATATATCATCGCTGTGGGTACTTTTGGGCCAATTGCTTGTGTTTTTGAGCCTGGATTGTATTATGAGGGCAAGGGACATCTAGGTTTAAGGGGATAGCCTTTGAGAACAAGGAAGATGCACAAAAGGCAATTGAGAAGCTCAATGGTTCCCCTTTTAAGGGTCGTGTTCTTACAGTCGAGTGGGCTAGGAGAAGGAACTAGAATTCCCTTGAAATCTTGAAATTATCTTTGTTTGTTATTTCTCGTATGTACGCAGCAACCAGTAGCACTTGTCTATGGATGCATGTATAAACCAACTGCTACTAAAAACAACCTAAATTATTGAAATCTTAAAATTATCTGTGTTGTTATTTCAGGTATGTGTAGTATGTATGAGCTAGTATCAGTTGTCTATGGATTCAACTCTAAAACTCATCATGCGTTCAATTTAGTTCCATTACAGTCGGCATTCTATTCATCATGCATTCAACGCCAGAACTTGCTACCAAGAACATTTTTCCAAATCTGCCATGTATTCATCAAGAATATTTGTTTCTCCAAATCTAAGAACAAGATTTCAATGTTATTGTCTCTATTTTGTTTTTTTATGTGCCCCAATTTGTGGAAGTATCCTGCAAATATGGATTCCATATGTTCTTGTTTACAAGTTACAAAAGCAAAAAATACAACAATTAATCATTGCAGAATGATCCTTATCTCCTATAGTTGAAATTCTCAGCACAAACCAGCACCACCATAATAACTGACACGAGTTCTATAGTACCTTTGCATGATTATTGAAGGAGATGAATTGTACTATACTTACTAGTACTGTACCGTACAATATCGTCGCACATGCTTTTATTGATGGAGAACGCACTACGATTGGTACAATCTAGTTTTCCAGTTCCGACATCCATCACCTCATCTTTGCATAAATTTCCTGACTACTTTATACTCACAGCCAAGTGAAAATGCGAGGGTCTAACAACCACACACAACAATTCGTTTGGAAATCAGAGAGGACTTACTCCAATATACTTTCTAGAGAATCAACTAGACAGTTAGACTCAATCTACGTAAAAGTATATCAAAGAGTTTAATATCTCTCGCTTTCACAATGTAATCAAGAAATCAAAGAGATAAAAATCAAATGAGCCCGATTATTATGTGAAACAACTTGAATGGTACCAAAGACCAATATTCAAGTGTCAATCAATTTATATCAACAACTAAAGGTTGATTATCTAATTGATTGATTTAACGCACAACCCGTGATATTTTAATTATATAACAAAATATAATATGGAAAAGAAATAACACGTATTACACAGAATTTTGTTAATCGAGAAAAACCGCAAATGCGGGAAATACCCCGGACCTAGTCCTGTTTGAACACCACACTTTATTAAGCTGCTTCTGAGACTCTAGCCTACTACCAATTACTTCAGATCGATCTGTAGTTGAACCCTAATCAATCTCACATCGATTAAAGGTACATTTGCATTCCCCTTACGCCTCTCGATTCAAGTAGGATACTATGCACTTGATTCCTTTAGTTGATCTTACCCACAACTAAGAGTTGCAACAACCCAAAGTCAAGACTTGATAAACAAATATGTCTCAGTTACAGAAAAGTCTATAGGATTGAATAAATATGTCTCCCACATGAATACCCAAGAGTTTTTGTTCCATCTTTTGATAAATCAAGGTGAACAGAACCAACCGATAAACCGACTTATATTCCCAAGAACAACCTAGTATTATCAATCACCTTACAATAATCTTAATCGACTAGCGAAACAAGATATTGTGGAATCACAAACGATAAAACGAAGATGTTTGTGATTACTTTTATCTTGCCTATCGGAGATGTTAATCTCAGTCAATCATTTAAATTGTACTCAATACGATAGAATCGGGCAAGATCATAACACACAACTACAAGAGAATAGTTGGGTCTGGCTTCACAATCCCAATGAAGTCTTTGAAGTCGTTAACCTACAGGGTCTCATAAAAACCTAAGGTTAAATGAGAATCAACTCTAGTTATGCAACTAGTAACACACAGGAGGTGCGGGATTAGGTTTCCCAGTTGCTAGAGTTCTCTTATAGTTTTCAAATCGGGGTTTGCAATCCAAGTTACCTTGGTAACAAAGCATTCAATATTCACAGTTAGATGAAAACCCCGATTCAACCAAGCTAATATCTTTCAACCGTTAGATCAATTTATCTTGTTACACACAAATGAAATGTACCTCATTTAGGTTTATTTAACCGTACCTAAACGTGTACACCATGTTGACTCACCAATAGTTAACCGAAGTTAGCCATATGATTACTCTCATATCAACCTTATTCATCTTAACTATAACTAGTTCAAATGACTCAAATGAAACTAGTTAAAGAGCCGTTCAATTGCTATATTCTCATAGAAGTATACAAGAACACAATTGAAGCAAAATCGATTTGATTCACCTTAATCAATACATGAACATTATAACCACGGTTTGCAAAGATTGCATTCCTTATTTTATAAATGTTTTAAGTTCATGCACACAACCGATTTTAGAAAGTAACCACTTAAGTGTGCTGCACGGGTATGCGTACTTAAGTAACCTGGATTTGACTTTGTTTTGGTTTTCAAACTCAGAGAAATTCACGGACGTGAACTTTCCGCCAAGATGTGTACAGGTACTGTCTAAACCATGTACTACTACAAGTCCTCCTTGACCTACCCATAATAACAACTAACATCTATTGTTGTAGAAACCATGTATCACGAGCTAAATAGCTTGGAAAAGCATAATTTGTGTTGTCATTTTCCAACACAGTTAGTACCAAATATACTTAAAGATGATGAAACACATGATTCACAAGCAATGCCTTCACTCTCAGCATGTTTAAATATTAGACCAACCATAAAGTGTTATCCTAGAAAAAGCTAACATCTATCTTAGTAGAAACCATACATCCATATATATCAGTGATATGTGATTATCATGATTCAGATGAAGAAAAATGTGGGCAGATTAAAATTAGAGAATGCTTCTTTCATCATAAACACACAAGTATATACTGAAAATATCAAATTTGACTAGAAAACAAAATTAAAAACGAATCAACATACAGAAATACTGTTACCAATCCTAATGTTTGAAACTGAAATTTAGAGATTCACTTTGAAATCGACTACGCCTGCTTCTCAATCAGGTTCGACCAGAATTACAAAAAGCAACTAATTGAAAGAAAGTCAATCTTTCCTTACAGGCTTACACCTTGGTTTCCAACAGATATTCAATTGCACACCTTCAACGCAACCTTACTTTCTGTAACTCGGTGTTGTTTCTGCAACTCTTGACCTTGCTTCTGCAACTCTTGGCCTTGTTTCTGCAACTTCATGGCCTTCTTAGACTCGTAGTAACTGTAAACTTCTTTATTGTGAATGTCTTCTATCTCTCGTTGTTGTTTCTTCAACATCAGCTGTTGTTGCTGTAACACCATCTCCTCCTTATTAGATACGTGACCGTAAACATCTTTATAAAGAATCTCTACTAGTTTTTCATCCTCTTCAATATCAGGTAATCTCAGCTCCTGATCCACTCCCGAGTTTGCTAGATGACAAACAGCTTTAAGTCTTGACAATTCAGTAGCACGCAGATCAAAAGTAACATAGTCTTCACACTCCAAAGCGTCGTGAAAAATTTCATCCATGAGTCGTTCTATTTTGTCTGTGTTCTCCCTTTCAACAATCCTATTTAATCTTGTCCTTGAACATTCAACACAATAGTACTTATTCTTTGCAGCATTCTTTGGTCCATCTCTTGGTGGTGGACAATAACATTTATTCCTCAAAGTTAGCATAACATACTGAGCAATCCCATGAGAAGTGCAAATCATATCAAAATGACGAATTTTATACTTCATTGCAAGCTTCAAACCCAGCGACACTCCTTGCAACTCAAAATACACCTGTGAAATGTAATCATCAAAAACCCCCCTGGACAGAGCAATTATTGGGCACCTCGCACTGTCACGTAGAATAACCCCACATCCGAAATCCGTACCACAAACTTCAATATCAAACATATGACGGCGATTGTTCACCAACGTTATAGTTTCTTCATGTGTTGCTCCCCATTCTTCACAACACATTCTCAGCCACAAGAACCGCGTTGCAATATAACTGTAGTATACAGTACCATCCTCTCTGTTACAGATAAACTAGTTATAAGCAATAATCAACTTTAGTTTATATCAGGTTCAGCGAAAAATTCATATAAGAATCTTAGTTATATAAATATTAGTTATATAAACTGATAACAGAGACACATTATATGCATAAAAGCTTATCTTAGTTCAAAATTAGGTGATACAGGTTGGAAAACAAGTCACAAACTTGTCAATAAAACAAACTAAGATGAAGCAACAACCTATTCACGCTATCTTTAGAAGTATATATCTTGTTAATAAGGCAAGGTATTCGGTATCACTGATCGCCAACGTAATTTTCAAGGGATACGTCATATATTTTCTTTTAATGTAGTTCTAGAAAAGATTGTAACATGTTTGGAGACAATACCTCAATCTGGCAACCATGACACGATTTTGTTTAAACTCCCTGTTAAAAAAAAACATGACAGGGATGCCAATGATCAGAATGGGGAACTGATAGAAAACTAACTATAAACAGGTCAAATCCTAAAAAGGAGAATGATGAGAGAGCTACGTACCTTTTGAACATAGCCACCCGTTGCTCCCTTGTTTTCCTTGGTTCTATGGTAGATTCTTCCTGCTGTGATTAAGTAATGGAATTAGACAACAAGTTGAAATTCTTACAGCATCAAGTCTAAAGATAAACAGATGATATGCAGTAGCACAGGGTGATCTTTATTCTCACTTACTGTTGTGGACTCTTTGTTGATCCTGCAAATTTGTTACCATATATAAGAATCGAATAAAAGAAAAGAACGTAAAGAATTATCAGAAATGCTGTGGTTACGATTAGCTTCTGTGGTTCGGCAATGCTCCTATTCCACGTGCAGATAAAAATACTTTTATTCAAAATCAGAGTACACGACTTTAAAGTTCTCATCAGACCTCTGAGAATTCACACGATGCGAAACTAATGGGCTTTGACTCCTATTTATACGTTTCAATAATGATTAGAATCTGCCTAGAAATAGAAGAGTCTTAATAGAGATCAAATTTCCAAATATAACAAGAAAATAAGATTCCTAAACAAACTTGAGCTGGGTGCCAGATACAGATTTAGGAAATCAGTTTGCTGTTTCCTAAAACAGAGCCAACATCTAGCTAGCGAATAAACTTACAGAAACAGTGTCCAAGATGAATGAACAAACTTCATAGTCCAAACAAGTTCATTAGTTAAGAAGTTGAGCAGTATCCTATCATGTTTCTAAATGACAAAAGTTATCAAGCCTTCACTAGTGCCCTTAGGTTTTGATGGTCAGAAAGCCCAAAGTTTGTACTGGATTCATAACACTGGAGAAGGATTTTTTGACAAGTCAAGATTATATTAAAACAAAACCATAAGTACAAAGAGACTACAACAGCCCCAAAAACTAAAAACTATTTAAATCTGAAGTAAGGTAACACAGGGGACTCGATACAATTGACGAAGTCCGGCCTGTCAATACAACTGATGGCTGATGCTAACACCCTGATCCAAAGAGCAAACTTATTCATTCCCTCGTACAAGGCAATGCACAATTGGTCCGTATCATGCGTGTACTGAAGTATGGGGTTGAATAGTTTTTACTTGGTGATAAATATGTAGAAACGACTAAATTACTTGGTGATCCAAACAAGTCTACTCTACTATCATATATTTCTGAATGACACGGAATATCAATCCATCATCGTTAATACCCTTTAGGTTTGGATGGTCAGAAACCCCACAAAAATTTACTGGTTTTGCAACACTAGAGAAGCAATTATAAAGGTAAACAGCAGTCCGTCCGTCTCATGCATGTTGTAAAGTATAGGGTTCAAAATCCAAAACTAGTAGGCTTGAAAATCCAAAACCAAGCATGAATGTTGTGAAGTGTACACCAAAATCAAGCATCAAATTGAGGAACTCATATCACTAATCTAAAATAAATTAGATGATTAGTTGTAACTTACGGAATGAGTTTCTCCATCGACTGTTGTTGAGGTTAACTCAAAGTTTGAAGCAGAGTAAAAGAATCAAAATTAGGAACTGAAATCGATGATTACTTGACATGAATTAAAAACAGAACAGAAAAAAGAGCTTACAAGTTCAGTTAAGAGCCTTTGTGTTTCAGCCTGAATCACTTTCAGAGTAAGTATCCCCAAGCTGTCGCAGTTCTGTAAAAGTGGTTGCAAGCATGGAAATCAAATACAGTCATACAGAAGTACTAAAACAAAAGAAATAGAAGGCTCAAAAAAAATCGTAAGAGGAATCAAAAAACATAACCGGCTGAAATTAATTTTTCCCAAATATGGAAGCTTACATGAGGCTTTCGCTGCTGCTGCTGCTGTTCCTCAAATTTGTTGCCATTGTATATGAATCAAAAACAGAAATTGAATTTGATTATTGCTCACCATACACATAAAAGTAAAGAAAAAGATGCAGCAGGAGCTTACTGATGAACTTGGCAATGATCTGTACTCATGGTACTTTCCAAACTTTTCTTCTTCTGTCTAGGTTTCTGCAAAGGTGGTTACAAGGTTAGATATAAAATACGAAACCAGATAACAGATAAAATAAACTAGATGATAAATAGAAGCTTACACGAGGCTTCCCTGCTGTTCTATGACAGATTTTTACTGCAAAAGATGTTTGAAGTATCAGAAACAATAAAAGTAAAAACAATGGGGAAATTTAAAGTTTGTACACGACTTTAAAGTTTCTCTCGGACCTCTAAGAATTCACACGATGCTAAAGCTAAAGGGTCACGACTCCTTTTATAGCTAGGCTTAGATGATTACAAGAATCTGCCTAGAAATAGAACTGGAAACAAGATTCCTAATATAGCTAGAAATTGCAAGAAATAAGATTCCTAAACTAACTTGAGTTGGTGTCAGAAACTGATTTAGGGAATCGGTTTGATGTTTCCTAAAACCGAGCTAACATCTAAAGGATATACTTACAAAAATAGTGCGCAAGATTGTTTCTGTTGGTTTTTGTTGTGCGCAAGAATAAAAAAACTATGGGTTGTGCCTTAAGGCCTAGACCTCGACGTGCAAGAACAAATAAACAGCTAAGTCTGAAGAAATGCACCAATTACTTCATAATCCAAACGGGTCTACTAATTAACAAGTGGAGCATATCCTATCATGTTTCTAAAAGACACAAAATATCAATACACACTTACGTTTTGATGGTCAGAAACCCCAAAAGTTTGTACTGGTTTTGTAACACTGGAGAAGAAATCATAAGCAAGCTATTTCATTACCCTCATATGAAGCAATGCACAATTGGTCCATCTCATGCATGTTCTAAAGAACAGGGTTGAAAATCCAAAACCAAGCATCAAATTGAGGAACTCACAACATGAATTTAAAAGCAAGACAGACGACAAATATGTATAAACGACCAAATTACTTCATAGTCCAAACAAGTCTTCTACTAATAAAGCAGTTGAGCAGTATCATGTTTCTGAATAATGAAATCTTACTTTGGCAATAACCATACCCATAACTAACGCCGAAGATGATAATGAAGGTGGGTTTATATCATTGAATTAGGGGAAAACCATGAAGATGGGTTTAATTTAGTTACCCACACTAATTAGGTTAGAATATGTTGTATTTATGCCTTGAATACGGTTTGTATTCAGTTTGGGCTTATCCTCTGGTAGCCCGGCCCATTTGTGTGTTTTGTAACCTAGAAACTAAAAGGCATCAAGAGATAAAAAGAAAGTCATCTTCTCCTTTTGTTAAAAAGAGAAACTTATGTGAAGAGAGTGTGAGGCACCAAAAACGGGGGCTAGGGTTCTTGAAAGGGGTTGATTCAATACCTTGTAATCTTGTTTGATACATAGTGGAAATCGGTTTGTTGTCTTCGCAAGTCGATGTGGATAATCTTGATCGAACCACTATAAATCCTTGTATTGTGTGTGCTTGATTTTACTTTGATTTCATTTCTATTTCATATGTTGATTGATTGTGCTTGATTGAGCCATTTGTTATAACAGAATATTTAATACTTAAAAATTAGGGATTGTAATTAACCTAAATATGGTTCGTATTTAGTCACTGCCTTGTTCAATTGAGAAAGTAGAGCTAAACATGCACAAGGATTTACCTTCGGAGTTGGATTTCTAAAAAAAATTCTAGACTTACATATTACTGCACTTAAAAGAATCTTAATAAATCCCAACTTTAGGAACAAGCTTTCCTAAATCACCGAGGAAACTCTTTCCTAATTGGAACCATCCCAATACGGAAGAGGCACGGGAAACCCAAGGTTTCCAAAAAAAGGATGTAGTTATATTCGCTGGTAACTATATATAATGAGGAGCTATATGGATTGGGACCGACATCCGACCGACTTACCTTCTCCGGCAAAAAATAGGAAAACGCATCCCTGGTAGTTGATAAATCTCTTCTCTTCTTTATTAAGTCTGCAGTTTTCATCAAGAAAAAAACCTCAAAAGATGGACCATGGAATCGAAGGTTTTGCTGCTGAAGTTATGGTTGTTGGTTCGTTTTCTTTCTCTTTCTCTCATATACTCCCTCCGTCCCCTAATTAAGTGGTTTTTAGTTTTGTCCACAAATAGATGAGCTATTTCACTAACCAATGGGATATTTCTAAAACTACCCATTTAATTGATTATTTTTTCTATAAGAAATATGTATAATTTGATAGTCATGTTTATATTCGTTGCGTAGGTGTTTTAAAATGCTTTTCAACGGTATAAAGTTTATAAAAAACCGTGGTATAGTTTATGAGATAAATCGCTTCTAAATTTTACTAATTATTTCTAAGGGTATAATTGTAAAAATACTTAAATAGACTCCACTTTCCTCCTCTTGCCTTAAAATTTGTGTAAACTACAAGTAGCTTCTAATTAGGGACGGAGGGAGTATAATTTTTCTTTTTGGCAATTTATAGTAATTAGATTATTATCTAATTTGTTCTTCTATCGATCTGAAAATTTGCCATGGTTTATTTTTCCCCGTAATGTTACTAGGGTTATCTTAATCCACCTAATATAGACGTACTTTTATTGATCTTGAGACTCTCTATGGTTGATTAACAATCTAAAAACTACAGGCGAGGAAACCAACAACTTGGAGGGACATACCTGCGACAATTGTGGGAATATTGGTGATCACTGGACAAAAGACTGTCGTTCTGGAATATATGGCAGGCAAAAAAGTATAACCGAAACTCTATCCGTTTTAGAAACCTCCCCACAGATACCCTCGACAATGACTTGAAATGGCTGTGCCTTACTTATGGCCCAGTTGTTCGTGTTGCTGGTCCTGAAATTAAGGAGATGGGAGACCGAGCTGTGGTAGCCTTTGAGAACAGGAAAGATGCACAAATGGCAATTGACAGTCTCAATGGTTCCACTTTTAAGGGTCGTGTTATCACAGTCGAGTGGTCTTCTGCACCAGGCCTCCAGAAAATATATGCAAGCATTGTTCCAAGACCGACTCAAATTTGATTGCTTATAAGATGATGGGGAAGTATGTCCAAAACGCTATCCGTGTTAGAAACTGTGCAGGAGAGGCTGACAGGTCAGATATAGCGGCGCTATGCGGTACTATTGGGCCAGTCTTTTGTGTTTTTGAGCCTGGATTGTATTATGAGGGCAAGGGACATCTAGGTTTGCTGGTGGCCTTTGAGAACAACGAAGATGCAGTGAAGGCAGTTGACACGCTCAACGGTTCCCTTTAAGGGTCGCATTCTCACAGTTGAGTGGCCTTCGACGATATCTTAAGGGTTGGGAATTGGGATAGCTCAGTTGGTAGAGCAGAGGACAAAAATCTTCGTGTCACCAGTTCAAATCTGGTTCATGACATTGAGCATTAACTTGTCTCTGTGTTTGTTATATCTCGTATGTATTAACTAGTATCACTTGTCTAAACCAACTTATGCCTAAACCAACTTATGCCCTTCCGCAGGGTATGTTTGTGGTATATCTTTGAGTGCTATCTGTAATTAGTTTATTTATGTTATCTGTTAACTGTTAACTGGAAATGCACACTTGAGGGAAGTGTTGTATGAGCCGAGCTCAGGCTGGATGATAATTTCATACAGTTTAACTTTAATGCATGTTTGCCTTCATTCTATAAACAAGAGTGTTATCTATCATTATTCCTCTAGTTACATCCTTGTTTCCTGATATTTATGTTCGGGAATATCTCAGAACAATTAGAGGCATATAGTGGTCATTGTTGTTATACTCCTGTTGTTCGTTCATGTTTTTGCTTTGTGCATGGTTTTAAACCTTGAAACTGATTTAGTGAAGAGACCGCCAAAATGAAAGAAAAGGCATACAGTCTAAATGAATGTTCGACAAATAAATAATCTTGCAAAAATGAATAATTGTTCGGTCTCGACTTGGGCAAAGGAGCTAAATGAATGACATCGCTAAATGTAGTAATGAATAAAAAGTTGAGAAAATGGGTCATTTGTCCAAAAAAATTTAAAACACGGTTCAAATGGACGAGTAAAAAAAAAAGTACGGGTGAAATAGCCAAAAAAAAATAGTATCAAAACCTAAGTGTCTTTTTCACCCAGGAATTATTGATTTTGGTCTTTTTGACCAATTTTGTGTAAAAAGTTTGACTTCTTAAAGTTACTAGTTCATCGTCTTTTACAGTAACTTGTCTCGACTACAATGGTTCTCTTGAGCCTGTAGAAACAAAATGATTCTTCAACCCCTGTGACAGAAGAAAGAGAATCCAACCATGGTGAAGACCAACTGCTAAAGAAGAGAATTGGGTTTATATTAATCGAAACATAACGACGGTTAGGATTCAATGGTCCTGACCCTTGGATGAAATATGGTATGGAACGTAATGTAACTATCATCAAACACTATCACTAACAACACAGAGGTCCATAAAGAAAACATTATACAGTAACAAAAAAGTAAGGCAAAATTCAAAACTGATATGCACCAATTTTAAGTCTTCTTATACTTCTTTATAGGCAAATAACTTGACAAGCATTATCATCACTTTGCTTAGTTTATTAAAAATGTGTATGGAAATGTAATGTAACTATCATCAAACATTGTCATTAACAACACAAAGTCTATAAATTCTGCCTCACAAAATCCAAAGTTGCAAGTACAACATTAAAACAAATTACATACTTTGTTCCAATCCTATTACTGAACTATGATATACTAGCATGTGGTGGTCTAGTTCTGCTCTCTCAAACTCTCACTCTCTTAGATTTCACATCTAAGAGGTGAAAACTACGGTCACACCCATTTTTTATTTTTTTTCCACCGCAAACACACTGTCCCAAAAGTTCACGGCGCACCCATTTTCTATCACAAAATTTTCTCACGCCTTAATTTATAAAATTAAGTTTTGGTCTTTGTTTTAACCGAACTACTTCTCAATTCTTCTTCTTCCTCTCAACCGTAATGAAATACGAAAGAATTCGCAAAGACTCGCTTCTAAATTGGAGAGATCATATGAAAATCTTCATCAAAGGATGGTGTAATTATGGCTTAACAAGGAGAGATGTGAAATTGGTAAGATTTCTTATCTAGATTTCTTGATAAAAAGTAAATTTAGATTTGATGGATGCAATTGGGGTTGAAGTTTCTATATGATTTCCGCCTCAAAACAAAGTTACATCAAGGATCGACCTTAAAAGGACGAACCCCCTTCTCTTTCCTTGATTTTTCTTTTGAAATAGTCAAATCTGGTGATTTGGAAGATAAATTTAAAAAAAAAAAATTCATGAAAACCCAGATCCTGTTTTACATCGAAATTTGATTTTCTCTCAAAACAAATTTCAATAAGAGATTTATGATTAGCCAAACTGGATTTAAAAACCCGTGTATAAGTTTCGAAAACTTAGAAGTCCACTCACGGCTGTAAATTGACGAATTCATCGTTCTTACGAAGTTTCCGACTTATAGTAGTCCACTCACGGCTAGGTTTCGATCTCAGAGCCAGTAAGTATATATACAATATGCCAGAATATGGTTTGTTTAAGGTTTCAGAATATTCAAGGAATCTTACCAGAAATGAACGGATTCATCGTTTACGAAGTTCCGACTTATAGTAGTCCACTCACGGCCAGGTTTCGATCTCAGAGCCAGGGTATACATACAATATGCCAGAATACAGCTTTGTTTAATGTTTCGAGGAATACTCCAAATGAATCTTACCCGAAATGTATGGATTCATCGTTCTTACCAAGTTTATGACTTAGAGTAAGTCAACTCATACCAGGTTTCGATCTCGGAGCCTGGTATGCATACAATATGAAAAATAGGGTTTCTTTAAGGTTTCGTAGAATATTTCAAGGAATCTTACTTGTAAATGGATGGATTCGTCGTTCTTACAAAGTTTCCGACTTAGAATAGTCAACTCGAGGCCAAGTTTCGATCTCTGAGTTTTTGCATGCAATATGCAGAAATAACGTTTGTTTAAGGTTTCGTAGAATATTCTCAAGGAACCTTACTCAGAAATCTGATAAATTTCATCTTCAGTTCATCCGAATGAGAAACTCCTATTCAACTCTAGTAATCTTCGAATCGTCTCGAGCTTCATATTTATCGATTTCGATGATGTAGCATGCCAAGTTTGAAGTCAAAACCCTCTTGAAGCTTCATGATTCATAGTTTCTATGCCGTTATACCATATTTGAAGTTCGAATCGACACCGAGCTTCATATTTATCGATTTTGATGATGTATCATGCTAAATTTAAATTCGAGATCTCCCTGTAGCTTCATGGTTCATAGTTTGTATGTCATTATACCACATTTGAAGTTCGAATCGACACCGAGCTTCATATTTATCGATTATAATGATATATCTTGTTATGTTTGAAGTCAAAACCTCCTGGCTTCTTGTTTCATAGTTTGTATGTCGTTATACCACATTTGAAGTTCATGACCTGTACGACTAGTCGAAATGATTTCATGACCTATGTGACTACTCTCGAATTCAAACCAGAAAGAGAAAGCACAAAAGCACAAAGAAACACACCAATTATCGAATTCATTTATTTTTTTCATCTTCATTCTCGTATATTTTTCGAATTTTTTATAACCGAAGGTTCATAATAATATCTTAAATTTATTGATAGATTTTTTAGATTTTTTCCATATCGAAAGTTGATAATAAAACCGAATTTAGTTTTGCAAAGAAGCATAATTTAGCAAAGAAACACAAACTTCTCACATTTGGGGTTGATCCGTAAGACCTTCCTTAATCAAATCTCTACCGTTTAAAGATATCCATGATCCGTATGACCTTCCCTAATCAAATCTCTCTGCTCAAATATTTTTTTATATAAAAAAATAAAAAAGAAAATTCTCTCTTTCACTTCTTCAGCTTCTCTCATCTCTTCCGCCTCCCTCCAAGAAAACCCTAACCAAGAACTACTTCTTCGCTTTCTTCCCTAACTCTCTAACTTTCCTCTCTTATTTTCACTCCATTATTGTCTCATACTTGTTTTGATCTTTTAATCGTTATTCTTTCCTGATTGAAAAGTTTTATTTTGATTAGATCTTTACTTTAAACTGAAATTTTATCATTTTCTTTTGTTTTGATTTGATTTGTTCAAAAATCCAGAATGGATTTGAGTTTTGAGTTGGATTTATAAATCGACTTCATATTCGTTATTTTCTCATCATACGATTCAAGAACCTCGATCTCTTTTCTTTGCTTATGATGCATAACCCTAGTCTCTCATTCGTTAAAAACATGTTTTCATTGGAAAAAAAGTTTGTTGTTGAGTGAATCTGTTAGAAGTGTGTGGGGTTCCAACTCAAAACCAATTGGCAATGAGTGGAGTGGCTCCACACCTTATATTAAGATCGAGGCGAAGGAGTTAGCAATGTGGGACTATCTTATAGTTTCTCCAACATGCTCCTCCACGTGTAGGGTGGAGGATATTAAGCCACTACAACGTGGACCTCTATACGGGTGGACGGGGAAGCCCTTTGGGTCTAATTCTCATTCCACTCTCATACGGGCCTAGCTCTGATACCATGTTAAAAGTGTGTGGGCTTCCAACTCAAAACCAATTGGCAATGAGTGGAGTGGCTCCACACCTTATATATTAAGATCTAGGCTAAGGAGTTAGCTATGTGGGACTATCTTATAGTTTCTACAACATGCTCCCCCCTCCACGTGTAAGGCGGAGAAGATTAAGCCACTAAAACGTGACCTCTCAGACGGGTGGACGGGAATCCCTTTGGGTCAACTTCTCATTCCACTCTCTTACGGTCCTAGCTCGATACCATGCTATAAGTGTGGGCTTCCAACTCAAAACCAATTGGCAATGAGTTGAGTGGCTCCACACCTTATATATTAAGATCTAGGCTAAGGAGTTAGCAATGTGGACTATCTTATAGTTTCTCCAACATGCCCCACCTCCACGTGTATGGCGGAGGAGATTAAGCCACTACAACGTGACCTCTCAGACGGGTGGACGAGAAGCCCTTTGGGTCTACTTCTAATTCCACTCTCATACGCGCCTAGCTCTGATACCATGTTAGAAGTGTGTGGGCTTCCAACTCAAACCAATTGGCAATGAGTGGAGTGGCTCCACACCTTATATATTAAGATCTAGGATAAGGAGTTAGCAATGTGGGACTATCTTATAGTTTCTCCAACATGCTCCTCCTCCACTTGTAGGGCGGAGGAGATTAAGCCACTACAACGTGGACCTTTGTACGGGTGGACGGGCATCCCTTTGGGTCTACTTCTCATTCCACTCTCTTACGGGACTAGCTCTGATACCATGTTAGAAGTGTGTGGGCTTCCAACTCAAAACCAATTGGCAATGAGTCGAGTGGCTCCACACCTTATATATTAAGATCTAGGCTAAGTAGTTAGCAATGTGGGACTATCTTATAGTTTCTCCAACAGAATCAGAGAGAAGTTTTTTATTGAAACGAGATCCACAAGATGATGCTACTGGTATTCAATTAGAAGATAATGAATCTGAAGAGATCGATGGGGGTTTACAACTGATTCAAGAGTTCACTAATTTTGGAATGAAATTTGGGAGATCTGGTGCAATCGTAGCTAGGGTTTGAATCAGCAGAAGAGTTTGAAAAAGAAATTGCAAAACTATGAATAAAATAAAGATTTAGTTGTGAAGTGAATCTGAGATGTCTGATGTTGGATAAGAACTGAAGATGAATGAGATGCTACTGTATTATGATGGGGGTTCTGAAACTAGGGTTTGAGTTGGTGTTTGAACTGGTGGAACAGGTGGTTGCTGTGATGGTGTTTTAGAGATGGGTATGTTTGGTAGTGATTATGAACTGGTGGTGAAGGTTCTGAGTGACTAGATGAATGTGAGGTCATTATTACAGGGGTTAATTGTGCTCGAAGGATTAATGTAGGAGAAGAACAAGCAGCTGGAGATGGATGGGTTTTGGTTTGTGAATGGTATTGAGTTCAGAGTTGCAGGTGCAAATTTCATTAAGAGATTTTAATTAGAAGATGATGTTGCTGGTGTTTAATTAGAAGATAATGAATCAAGATAACAATAGGTAATTCCTAAGGAACATCAATTTCATGTATAAATGCCTTGATTTGAGAATTTTGAAATTAGGTTCTTCATGAATTATTTGGTTTCCAATACAAACCATGTTTTTTAATGAAAATATGATTGGGTACTTTGATTTCTGGCTTAATTTGAGTTTAACAAGCTCTTGGTAATAAACTGCATGATTTGATTATAATTCAACTTTGTGAACCCTAGAATCTCTGTTTTTAGTTTTAATGATATATTTAAATTCAGCCGTTGGAATACGATGAAATTTTAGTATATTGTGTTTCGTTAATTCATAATAATACAGTTCAAATTGCATGACGATCAGGTCCTGTTTACTACTGCAAGATTGCATAATCTATGACTACATTCTGCAGAATTTATATCCTGAACAGCCTATTCTCAATGGGTGCGTCTCATTATCCATATATCGGATGAAGCTGAATTTTACCATGTTGTTTCTATATATGTAAGAAACTTACTGTACAAATTTCATGAAGTTCTGATAAGTTTAGATACCCCAAAGTGTGTTATAATCGTAACTGAATTCTGTGTGTTATATGCTGAAAGCAGCCATGTTGAAGTGTGTATATATTTTTAATGAACCGTTAGAATCAAGTTAATTTTGGATATGTTATGGTTGGACATGTCAGGAAAGCTATGTTAAATTTTCATGGAAATCAGATTAGGAAAGTGGTACAAAGTGTGGTAGTACATAGTACTTTTCCAATTTTTGTTTCATAAAGTCTGAATTTGTTTGATAGAATGGGAGTTGGGGTTTTTCGATTTTGTCCCTTTGTTTGACTTAGGATTTTGGTGATATTTGAGATATATTTTTTTTTTCCTCTGGTTATTTTAGATCACGTTGGGAAGATGAAGGAACTCTTAGAAAGTGGTTATGGAGATTCGTAAGTAGAGGAGGAAGATGAAAGCTATATGGATGGTAAAAGCGAAGACCAAACCTAAGCTTCCATGGATGGCATCCAAACTCCAAGGCCAGTTTGTTGCAGTGGTTTAGAAATTAGGAGGAATTCAAAGTAAGAACCTTGTTCAATATGCTGTTTTGTTGTGTTTAAGTGTTTGACAGATGCATCCTATTGGTAGCATAATATGTTGTTTACATTTCCTATTCCAAGAAAACTTTTCTTAATGTGGATCGAGTTAGTTACAAAAATACAACTTTGTTTCTTGTTTTATGCAGATGTTGAAGTTCATCCCAACATACGTACTAAATTCTGGAGACTAGAGCACTGGCCAAAACATGTGATGATGTATCAGTGGGGGACAATGTATGTCTACGTATACAACATGTGAGATATACAACTTTCCCAATTGTTATTTTCTTTGTTTAAGAACTAAGTGAATGATGATGAGTGATTCATTCATTGTGCTATTATTAAAACTATATCATATTGTCCAACAGGTGACAGCCTATTCATGATCACCTACACTAGCCAAGCGTAGCTCAAGGTATTCTAGATCACCTTCACCAGCCAGGTGCAAATCAAGGTATTCAAGATCAGCTTCACCATCCAGGCGCCGTTCACCCTCGCCTTCACCAGCACACCGAATGAGGTGCAAGTGCCAGAGATTTACAGCAGTTGATACATGGGATGCCAATAGTTTTCGGAGCCTACAATGTGAGTGATTACTGCGCATGTGGATGCTCACACTAGTAGAAAACAGCAATTCCGCGACCGCCAGGACACGTCATATATACGACTTAAACGACCCTCTCTAGGGTTATATGAATGGGTCGTTTATAAAGCGTTTTTTAATTGAACGACCCTTAGCACGTGGGTCTCGAACAGAGACTGCTCCTCACAAATCACTAAATGCTGACCCCCAACACCGGTCGCAGATTTGAATTTTTATATAAAAAATATCATATTCGGATCACCGGAATGTCCGAATGGCTGAATCAATTAACTGACTGGTATTTAAGTCAAACAGTCAAGTCTAGTCTAGTCAAGTCAAAGTACAAATCAAGTCAAACTGAAATTCAAATGCAACCTCAAATTGAAATGAAATTCAAATGCAACCTCAAATTGAATCAAATTCAAATTTAAATGAAACTCAACTGCAACTTCAAATTTAACTGATAATTTGAACATTCATTCCATTGGGTGTAAAACTACACAAGAAAAATAAAATACTGAGTTCATCTAATACATGTCCAAGATTGCTAAGTTCTGACAACAACCTGCTAAACTAATAAACTGATAAAAACAAAAAATGATAGTTCAACTCCTCCTTTGACAATACTTCAAAGTGATATCAAGCAGAGCATCAATGTGCTGTGTCCTTGTGGTTCACATGCGACTTCCTGCAATGCAAATCAACAATATTACAATGATTTCGATTTCCCTGTATTGGTTCAACATGAAATGAAAAGAAAAAAGAATACAAGATGGAGAACGCCGAAGCGAGACAAGATGGAAGGCAAAAGCCTAACCACAGACAACTAAAAAGAAAACAAATGGAGTGTACAACTCCTAAATCAAAGCAACGCAGAACAACAACAGGTATTGCAGACAAGGCAAGATACTTATGCTTAGTCAATGGGAAGATGTATATAAAAACATGCAGTATTGGCCACAAACTGCAGGAAAGTTATCACACAACCATAACTACGATAGGAGAAGATTGCAACAAAACATAAGCTTCAGGGAAATCAAAGGCAGATACAGGGGAAGAAGAAGATACTTGCACAATCTAAACTAGTAATCATATGTGCGCAGGGGAGCTAAACAAGTACTAATTGTCAAGGTTCTGACTATACAATGCCTTTAAGATGCACAAGAAAACTCACATGTGGGCATGGAAGTTGCATGACTACGATAGGAGAAGATTGCAACAAAACAGAAGCTTCAGGAAATCGAAGGCAGATACAGGGGAAGAAGAAGATACTTGCACAATCTAAACTAGTAATCATATGTGTGCAGGGGAGCTAAACAAGTACTAATTGTCAAGGTTCTGACTATACAATGGCTTTAAGATGCACAGGAAAACTCACATGTGGGCAGGGGAGTTGCATGATTTCCACCAGTTGAATTATATAAGGTGTTGAGAAAGTTCATTCACGTACGTGTATCCCCATTTCTCGTGCCCTTGGAAAGATAACGAATTGTAGAAAATAAAATTAAAACGAAAGTAAACATAAAAATATGGAATCTACTTGAAGATACATGTAAGAAGAAACAGAACGAAACCTTACCTGAGTTCTCCATTCAAATACTCATCGTCTCCAACAGTTCTCCATTCCATCCGTACGTAAATATAAATCCGACATGTATCTATACGTAAAAATAAAAACCAGTACAGTACATTAATATATATCCAACATGTGTATATCCCAGCCATGTATACCCAAAAAAAAGTCCCCAAAAAGTCAGTACCTCCACTGCAAACCTGAACTCCAACTTCATTAAAAACCATCACCACCAATTGGACAAACAAACTACTGCGGCCATAAAATATTCTCGCCTTTGTTAAGGTACTTAAAAGTTCCATCACAATCAAAAAGACCCTCAGATTCTAGAAAAACTTCTTCAATCTGGACCAAACGACATTCATCATTTATTAGAGGCGCAGTCCCGCCTATAAGGCCCAAGGCAACACATCTCTTTCGCATATTTCTCAAAATTACTGTTTGACTGTTAGGTTGACAACCACCAGTATTCATTCCCTGCAGATCATAACCACATCCAATACAACAGTAATAAATCCTGGTGCACATAAGAAGAACAATCCAAACATAATAAATTTTTTAACCGCTCACTATGAAAGGTCATAAAAAATCAAAGGTTATAAACACTTAATCATGATTCAACTATTGTAACATCTAAGATTTTCTTTTCATTGTTTCTAATTCATTGTCAATTATAACAAACATTCATTCAATCTAAAAGCAACTCATGCAATTAATCACTAACTAGTTATAGAATGCTACCTGAGCATTAGCATTGCTAGTGCCAATTGCTGACTTAAACCAGCCATTAGTGTCTCAACAAAGGACCTCAAGAGTACGCACACGTTCTTCCACAACTTTAGTCTTCATCACCTCATGACGAATCGCTCCCTAGGAATGGCAGAAGCACGCACTTCAGTCTTTGATACCCCACCACCCATTCCTCGAACAAAGCCGCTACCATCAGTTCCAAGCACCTACAAAGAAGTAAAAAAAACATTTAGCTAGCAATGAACAAGTTTCTTTTTTGCAAACTGCAATAAAAATTCAAGTTCACCCACCGCGACAACAACATCTTTGTCCAAATTAGTTTCATTTCTATACTGCTTAGTTTCGTTCAACTCTCTGATCTTTGCCTGCAAAGGACATCAGATTATATGCAAGTGAAAAACCAAGTACAAAGAAAACTAAAAGATAAATGTATGCAAGTTGATGAAAACCCAAGAAACAACTTACAACATATTCTCTGCATTTTATTTCATAACAATTTGGGTCCAGTAACTCAAATGCTTCTTGAGAGATTTCTTGGTAAACATGTGTTGCCAAGTATACCACAGATCTTGATACACTACCAGTTGGACTTTTTTGCTCCATTATATGTCGACGACGAGCAATGCCATCCATTCCAGCAGTGTGGAGAGCTTTCAGTTGCTTCCTTGATTTACTCCTATCTGCCGTAGTTCTTGTCCTTATCGGAAGCATACAAATCAACAAAGTGTTCCCAATTCTCTTTACTCACACTTGCTGGTCTATTCTACTTTTGCGCAGCAATAGTTCACAATTATCACACCACAATCTTAGTTTGTTCTTTCTGTTCTTCCATGATTTATTTGCCATTCTTAAAACCTTGCCCTTGATGATTTCAGGTATCTTGTACTCATTGTTAAGGGTCCTCCAAATTTCTTCCTTACATTCCACAGGGACGATCCTCGAATCCTCATGGTGTCGTGAAACAACATTCCCGCATATCACCCTAATTTCGAAGCATAATGATTAGAAATATCATCTACTGGTTGTCCCAAGGAATTGAAAGGAATTTCAATAAGATGGCCACCTACATAAAACAAAACAATACAAAAAAAAATTAGATGTCAATTAACCATAAGATTTAATCTGAAAAAACAAAGTTATATAATATATCGTTGTTCATGCTTTCCTCGGTATCACCAGGTTCATTATCCGCCTGATAAAAGGCATCATGCCATCCATGCTCCTCAAAGTTGATTCCCAAAGACCTTAGCTTGGAGAATGTTCACCATCCGATGAAGACACGTGTCGACTCGCTACACTTGGACTTCCAAATGGGTTTGCACCATCGCCTGACGGAGACCCTTGTGAATTGAGCAAACCCCTTGGCGATTATCTTCATTTGAGCTAGAGTAGTACTTGGTGAGATAGTATTAGCAGACCTAGTACTTCCAGACCGAAATCGGCTGCTACGTATTGTCATATTTTTCTACAAGAAAATCACACATTGAAATATTAACAAACTCACTTCATACAAATTTATTACTCAAATAAGTAAAAATTGAAGAGAGCCATCCATAAAACGCAGAGAAAGCACAACAATAGTGTCATTAAGCATAGCAAACCATTTCATCAAAACCAGAGATTACATTGTCTGCATTCACTACAACTAAAAGCACATTCTCCCAATTAGTTGGTCATATATACACTGAATAAAACACCCATCAATAATCATATAACATTAAAAAAAAAAAAGGTCATGCCTTGAATATATGACTGAAAACTTTAACTATTAGTGTTGCACCCTTCACAAGTCATCAAATATTGAAACTTGACACCACAAGGTGATATCTCAACCCTGACAATGTGAAGAGGGATAACATATGCTCAAACTTGAATAACCTATTAACCAAACACATAAATCATAAGAAACCAACTAATACTGCAAACCAAAAGGAACAATCTTCAATATCAAGACCAATCAGAAAAACTTCCATTTATTAAGTAAGCATAGACGAGGAAACCCGGATTCAGAAGCCAAATAAAATGGTTAGTGATGCACATAACTTCCAAGATATAAAAAAGCGAACAATAAAAAAAAAACAAGAAATTGCATCGTTGCCGTCATTGCAAAAACAAGAATAAACAAGAAATAACCTTGTTGCTTTCCATATGTTGTTGTTAACTTCCAAATTTAACGAACAAAAACAAGAAAACCCAAATCAGGCGAAAACAATAAGACCCAAACTCCAAATTCAAAAAATTAAGATACAGAATTACGAGCATAAACCCTGTACCCATATGCACAATACAAACAAAGAAAAATCTATGGGTAACAGCCATAAAACATGGTTCTTTTCAACAACACAAAACCTAAAACATCATACACACTCCAATCAAAAATACAACTTAACTAATCAACCATTATCACCCAAATCGATAAAATCTCGCTATACCCGATGAGAATCAATCGCAAAGTCGTTGATATGTACCTGAAATCAACCAACAAACAATAATTATTAAACCCCCATGACCAAAATCGAGCAATAACAGAAAAACAAAACTTCACTCCAAAACCCTAATTATCAGACCATGAAGAACTACAACTAAAGCTATTGAGATTTACCTGAAATCCACGATAAAACAGTTATTGTTATACCCCATGAAGTAAATCGAGCAGTAAAAGAAAAAAAAAGAACGAAAATAAAATTTTAATCAAAAACCCTAACATTACAAAAGACTGATGATTTTGGAAATTAAAACTAATCAAAGGCAATTGAGAGTCAGAACGGGTTAATCTTAGTAAAGATTTTGTGATACAAGGCTTAATTAAAATTTTAGTGGTGGAGTTCTCGGGGAGAGGAGAGAAATTTCAATGGTGCCTCGGTTTTTTTCTCTCGCAAATGAACTATTGGAGAGAGAGGGACGATAAGAACGAGATAAAATACCATCGTCAATAACGAGGTTTATAGAAGTGGAGGGAACACAGTGAGACAGAAAATATCACTGAATCAACTCACATGTAGCGCCTCGGATGGGTTTCTAAATTAGGATATGGATGGAATTAAAATATTAATGAAAAGACGGTTATTAGGGCTCCAGGATGTGCTCCGAAAATTTACCATATCAGAGACGGTCTTCTTTGGTCAACATGCCGTTGACCGTAGTGTGGGTCCCATGTGGGTCCAAAATACCCATTCTCCACTAGTGTCGTGTCTACAAAGCCGACTTCAGAGTTCAAGTATGTTAGTGATGCTCAGCGGATGTTTTATCACATGGCCCAAGGATCGAATAGTTCATAATCTTTTTGGAGTGTTTAGGAAACTTTACTTTTGGTAACAAACATCTATATCACTACAGGTTTTTGAATGTGTGTAAATGTGTTAGATAGGTAATGCAATTGAATGTTGGTAACAAACATCTATAGAGTTTGTATTGAAGTTAGCTCTGTAATGAAATTGGAGTGGCGCTTCTTGAATGAATGTAAATGTGTTACTCTGGCAGGTTAATATGAATTATGAATGTGAAATACTTTCTTTAAATTCTTGGTTTCAGCTATAATTTTTTTTCAAAATAGTTATATGCACACAACTTCTAATAAGATTTGTGTTCCATATTTCAACTACATAAACCAAAGGTTGTGAAAGAATGTCTTTACGACATAACTAGGTGCTGTCCAACATAGTTCTACAACTCTAACAAGTGTCATGCAAATCTTATACATAATAGTAATAAGAGTTGTTACATACTTCTACAATACACATCTTAAGTTTTCTAAGATAGTCCTTCAACTTATACAAGTGTTGTGTTACATATTTCTAAGATATGCATACTTTGTTGTCTAAGATAGATCTTCAACTTATACAAGTGTTGTGTTACATATTTTTACGATACGCATCCTTTGTTGTGTAAAATAATCCTACAACACAAGCAAGAGTTGTGTTAGGCTTTCAAAAAAAAATTGAAAGAGAATCACAACTTTAGCAAAATATTGTCGAACCATGAACCACATCACCCTTTACAACTCTTAGTCAAGCATTGTAGAAAAGCTTGGACTTTCTACAATACCCCTACACAACGCATAAAATTGTGTTGTCGTAGGTGTACTACAACGCTAATAAAGTGTCCTATTCCTATGAATGTTTATCTTACTGATCGAATAAAATCTCATATCCTTTATTTTACCACCGCACAAGCTTGTGGTCTCTACTTCTTGCTCACTCCTCCAGACTACCGTTGATCACGTTACATCAGCAGTATTGACGTCTACCTTGTAAGAAAATTGTTATATCATATCTTAATGTAATGCTTCACTTAAAGTTCAATGGATTTAACTCGTATCATGTGTTTTCTGTAGAAAATTCGCATTGTGGAGAAGGATGGGAAGATTATTAAAACTTCGGTTTGTAAGTTTATGTGATTTTACTTTATCTTTCTTTGGTTATTTTGTTTTTCTTTCGGAATGTGAATAGGAAAAGAAGTTACATTGTCATATCTTAGTAGTGAAACACAGAAACACCATTATTTATTGCTGCAAATGAATATATTAAGTTTTATAACTCAAGGGTTGGTTCCTTAACTGCTCTTTGGTAGTGCCTGTCTATATCAAACATTAACATGCACTTGTCTGTAAGAGATCAAGAGTTTTTTGTTTACATCAACATGCACTTTTCTGTTTCTGTTTCCTTCAATTTTTAACAAGTCTTGACCTCTTATGGACTAGTAAGAATCGGTGTAGTGGTTGTATCTTCTTAGACATGATACGAAAGTGTTGAAATTGAAGTGGTCAAGAATTTTATTAGGACATACTATGTTGTTAGGACTTTGTTATTAAACCTCTAACGCCGAACTTATTTTTTCTGCAGTATAATCAGTTCATCATTTTGTTGGTTTTAGTTTTATTTTCTGTAGGTTGGTCTCCCAGGTGATTGTAAGAAAATTAGTTTTTAAGAATGCTTAAGTGTAATTATAACTTAGAATGGTATGAATTCAGTTCTTGTGTAAATTATTTTGGTTTTTTTGACCTAACTATCAGATCGATTAATGTAAATCGAGTTAGTGTTCTAATCATATTTCGAATTTGAATTGTATGTTGAACGTTTGGATATCAAATGAACATCTATTAAAATTTCAGTTTAGTGAATTTCAAATTTTATGCCAGTCAGAAATAAGTTGGATGAATCAGATTTTCTAAATTTTAATGAATTTCAAATTTCAGGCCAGTCAGATGAAAAACTAGTCAGACTGGGATTCAGACGAATCAGATTTTTATTTTCAAATTTCATCCCAGATAAACCACTTCTCAAAACTGGCGATTAAAACTTTAGAAACAACTGTGAATGTCAGTGTTATCGATTGACTGTCAGTGGAAGTCGTTTTCTTAATGATTTCAACTTCATGAGACACAGTGTTTTGGAAAAAACCACTCCTGATTCCAACTGATGAATACAATCATTTTTAAAGATATTACCTCTTATAATGGGAGTGGTTTAACTTCCATTTTCCACTAGTGATAGTGGAGGCTCACTCTTTCTTTTGTTGAAGTTTTTCCTTTTGAAGTATCCATCTATCTCACTATACCAAGCTCTTGGTGCTTGCTTTAGGCCATACAAAGCTTTCTTCAACTTGTATACCTTATCTTCTTCTTCTTCCACCACAAAACCTTGTGGTTGTTCTACATATACTTCTTCATGGAGTTCTCCATTCAAAAATGACGATTGGACACCAAGTTGATAAAGTAACCAACCTTTTTGGGAAGCCATAGGAATCACGGCTCTTATGGTATCAAGACGAGCAACCGGTGCAAAGTCTCATTGTAGTAGATGCCGGGTTGTTGTGAATATCCCTTTGCCACCAACCTTGTTTGTGCCTTTGCAGCGATCCATCCACATTGTACTTCACCTTGTATATCCAATTCACACCAATAACTTCTTTGTCACTTGGCCTTGCTACTTTCTCCAATCTATCGTTATCATTCATGACAACAACTTCTTCTTCCATGGCTTTTATCCATACCGGTTCTTTTGATGCTTCTTCAAAATTTTCTGATTTAACCATACAATAGTTGCATCTTTCATACACTTCACTCAACCTATGCATCTTCTTTGGTGCCGATAGTAGTGATGTTAATGCACTAGTACTTGGAGACATACTTGGAGATGCTCCTTGTCTTGTATTTTGAGGTGTTTGAGGTAGTTCTTCCTCATTTTCTTCACCTTCTTCAACTTCATTTGTTTCTGAATTTTCTTGCTCTTCATCAAGAATAATGGTTCTCTTCTCAATTTTACCTTCTTCCCAATTCCATGAAGTTCCTTCATCAAACAAGACATCACGACTTGTAATCATTGTGTTGTTATTCAAGATAAACAACCTATAACCTTTTGATTGAGGCTATAACCGAGAAATACACATTTCTCACTTGATTCATCAAGCTTTGTTCTCGCCACTTTAGGAATTTGAGAATAACACATACTACCAAAAACTTTGAGATGTCTTACCGATGGTTATCTCCCACTCCATGCTTCAAAAGGAGTTTTGTCCTATACGGCTTTTGTTGGACACCTATTCATCAAGTAGACGGCGGTCTTGATGGCTTTGGACCAAAACACTTTAGGCATACCCTTGTCATGAAGCATGGACTTCGCCATCTCCATCACTAGTTTGGTTCTTTCTCTAGGAAACACCATTTTGTTGAGGAGTATAACCCACGGTTAGTTGCCTTTGGCCTTGATCTTCACAAAATTTATCAAAGTCTTTGTTGTTGTACTCCTTTCCTCTATCACTTCTCAAAACTTTGATGTGGTGACCACTTTGATTTTCAACAAGGCTCTTGAACTTCTTGAAGATGCTAAAAACTTCACTTTTTTTCTTATAAAGTACACCCAAGTCATACGACTAAAATCATCGATGAATAAGATAAAGTATCTATTACCTCCATTAGTCGGTGTGTTCATTGGTCCACACACATCGGTATGTACCAAACCAAGAAGTTCTTTTGCTCTCCATGCTACACCTTTTGGGAATGGTTGGCGATGTTGTTTCCCAAGTACACAACCTTCACACACTCCATCCTTGTGGTTGATATGTTGTGGAAGTCGTTGTACCAATTTCTTGTTGGAAAGCACCTTGAGGCTATTGAAATTCAAATGCCCAAGCCTTTTATGCCATAACCATGTTTCATCAATGGTTTCCATCCTCAATGCAATATTTTTTTACTTTTCAAACACAATTGGAAAGCTTCTATTTTTCTCCATCTTGATGTTCTTCATGACTTGTCTCTTGTTGTTGTGCTTCTTGTCATAAATGGTGCAATATCCATCTTCAAAATGGACCGCATACCCAAGCTCCACAAGTTTCCCAACACTAAGCAAATTTTGTGCCAAGTCCGGAACATATAACACATCTCTAATGTATTTTGCTCCATTGATGGTTCGCAAACAAATGGTACCTCTTCCGTTAGCTTGAACCATATTTCCATCACCCATCTTCACTAGAGAGTTTATGGATGTATCCACTATCCAAAAACCAAACTTCACTCTCAAAAGTCACCATGGCACTTTGACAAGCATAAAACAAATTTTGTTTTTCTTCTTTTTCTTCCGCTCTACCGGCTTGTTCTTCTTATTCTTTGTATCTACAATCTTTCTCTAAATGTCGCAATTGCGACATTGGGGTTTTCCTTTGTTCCAACAATTCTTCTCCAAATGACCATTTTTCTTGCAAAAACTGCATCTTGGTACTTGAGACAAATAAATATTTGTGTAGTTGTTGGAGTTAGCTCCTCCTTTCTTTTATTTTCCTTTTCCTTCGAAGTTTGATGTTGATTCAACCTTGGACCCATTTTTCTTTATTGCTGAATTTTTTGAATCCAAGTTGAGTTTTGATTCAAATGCACTCTCAATTGACTTTTCGGAGTGTCTTAACAACCTTTGCTCATACACCTTCAAAGATGCCCGTAGTTCTTGTGACTTCAATGTAGAAAAATATTTAGTCTCTTCCAAAACCGCCACAATGGGTTCAAATTTTTCCGGCAAGCACATCAATATCTTCTCACAAATTATTCTTTCTTCCATCTTCTCACCACACATCATCATATTATTAACAACTTCAACTACTCTAGATGAAAACTCATTTAAACATTCATTCTCATTCATTCTAAGATTTTCAAAATCTCTTTTATATGAATGTAATTTTAACTCTCTTACCTTCTTATTACCTCCATACTCTTGTTGAAGAATATCCCAAGCTTCTTTAGCTTTAGTAAAATGAATCACCCTTGGTAGAATAGTTTCTCCAACTCCTTGTTGGATGTAGATGGATGCTTTTGCATTCTTCTTCCTATTCTCCTTAAGAAAATCCTTTTGGGTTTGATCTAAAGTTTAAGTATCTTCAATTTCATCATACCCATCTTGAACAATCTCCCACACTTCTTGAGACATAAACAAGGTTTTCATTTTAATTGCCCAAAAATCATAATTTTCTCGATGAAAAAGTGGTATTGAAGGTTGTTGAATGTATTGATTTGAGTAGCTACTACTTGCCATTGATTTAATTGAAGATTGATTGGAAAATTGGGTTTTTTCTTTTCTAGATATAGATTTTAAAAACTTAAAATGTTGCTGATTTTTGAGATTTAATGGGTAAAACTTGATTTTTTTTCAATCACCAAGATCAAATCTAATAGATCTAAGTTCTTATACCAAATGTTGGATTTATGATTGAATTGATAAAGATATTTGAGGTAATTTGATTGAATGAAGGTGAGGGCTGTAGTTGCAGGAAATCCCACACTACACCCCTCAATAGAAGTTACTCAACTAAACCATTTGAAGATGGATTACTAAAGATTTTATTGATTATTTTCTTGAAATGTATACAAAGAAAGATAGAACAGAGCTAAAGAAATTACAATCACTCTAAATTTTCTCTCTCCTAATGACTTGCTTAACAAATCAAAAGAACTCTCTCTGCAACAGACTTTCTTACCCCTTTATATAGGGTAGTACTCAGTGGATGACAGCTAAGCTGTCCTTTATTTTCGAGAATCCTTCGCGAAGTATCGCAAGTGTACAAGCGTTCGTCTTCGCGACACTCCTAAATATCGCCAAGTCTTCACACTTTTCTCATGTCCTCGGCGCCGTCATCTGATCGTCATTTAAATTATTTCCTCGCGACGCCTTCTCGCAATGTAGTCGTTTATTAATATCGCTTGTATTGATGCTCTGGATATTCTGATCCTACATCTTGCCTCTTCTCATGTCTTCTCTGCCGCGAAGTAGAGAATGTCATGAGAACTAAGATTTTGAAATGCCGCAATAGCTCATCCTTATCCTGCTTTTGATCCCGTATTTTTACACGGAATTTATTTCGATGTTTCTTCTTCCACTCCTTTTTGACACCTCTCTTTCAACCGTTTATTCTTGACCATTCACGTCCCATCTCGCATTAAATGCATTTGTTTTTCTCGAGAATCCTTCTCTATATATAGTTTTCTCACCCTTCTCTTCTTCTCTTTTATTTTCCTCTCGCAACTTTTCTTCAACCTGTCTTCTTCCGCAATTTGCACTTCTCCGCTATCAAAACCTTCCTTTTTTTCTTTCTCTTGATTTTCACTTATTCCTTCATTCCCATACTCTAATAATGGCTTCACTTGGTCGTACATACACTCCCCTTTTCAATGAAGTTCAAAAGAAGTTACAGAAAAGGGTTTCACTCTATCAACCATTCCCGATCAAGAATGTTCATCTATACTTTCAAAAAAAATTGTTTTCCGATCATCAATGTGATGATCATAAAATCATAGTCTCGCTAGGTCAACTCCTCGCATGACTCCCCATTCCTCTATACAATCCCGGAGATACCATTATTCTATGAAATCCTTGCCCATGAAAAATTCTCGCGAGCTGTTTATCACTTGAGCGGCGATCGCATCCGCCTAATGCTTGAATTCGCCAACTGTGAGTACTGTAAAGGATCTTTATATCCCGATGATGTCAAAGATCCTAGATTTGTAAATTTAGAGATAGCCACTGAGAAGTATACTGTAGATAACTTCTTTGAATTATGCAAATTTATAAATATGAGAAATGATAAATCTCGCCAGTGCTCGATCAAAGAAAAAGATAACGCGATGCCGACAAATCGCTCATGCCAGGATATTGATTGGCATTCGGGTAAAAATAATACCCTCGCCACTCCAAATATCAAGTGGTGGGTTGTTCCTTTATTTCTAAGTGGACCTTATATCGCAGTTCACATGCACTCCCGCAAAACCTCGCAAATTATCATCCTTGGGAATTTAAGTGGCCCGAGAAGACAAAAGAGGTATATTTCCCTTTTTTCAGTTTTGCTTTGCGATATTTCCCTCTTTTTATATTTACTAAACTTGCAAAATTTTTAGATTGACAAACTGAGGAAAAGTTATAAAAGAAATCTAAAACCGAATACCCTGGCGATACTTCGATCGATCACGGATGAAGTAAGAAACATTTTCTTTTGTTATTTTAAACAATATTGTTGCCTCTGTTTCTTATCTTTATTCGTGTGCAAAGGTTGACGTTGAAGAAGCTGAAGCTGCGAAGGTTAAAGGCAAGAATAAAGCCACTTCTCGCAAGGATAAATCTTCTGGTCCATCTTCTAAAAAACGAAAAGTTCAATCTTCTTCTCATTCAAATTCTTCATCTAGTGAAACATTTGATGAAGATGACAACGATTTAAACACTTCTTTCAAAGGGAGTCAATCAACCGAATCCCTATGGAGCAATTGTCCAACATCTTCTCAGACTCCCTGCAAGGAATCGGAGACAGTCACCTTTCTAGTATTTGCGAAGCTCTCGCAAATGTGTGTAATGCTACCTTGCTAGAAGGCAATGACTCTTTTAAAGGGGTTTCAGATTCGTATCTCCCACTTCTTGAATGCACTTAATGCCTTGGTATGTCCGAATTTCTATTTTTCCTTATGATTTTAATTTTTATTATATCTTGACAACCTCTTTATCTCTCTTTATAGGCCTAAGAACTTCTTTGTCCTTGCCTCAGATTTTGAGAGAAGACACAATACTCAATCAAGAAGAATACTCAACTTCAAGTTGAAATTGCACTCTCGCAAGAGGCATGAGGATGAAACCACGCTCTTCGCGAAAAAATCCAACAATTGAAATCGAGTCATACACTCGGAAGAATAGAATCTCTACTCTTCAAAGCGCTAATCAACAACTTTATGGTAAAAAAATTTTACTCTTCAAGTCGCTCTTTATTTTGTCATCTGCTTTTCTTTGCTCGATTTATTATTTTCGGACATATATAATCTCTCAAGAAGCCATTCTTCTCCACTCATTTCCCGAACCTATGGACAATGATGTTCTTCTCACTCATCTCAATGAATCTTTAAGTAGTTCATCAAACAAAGTTAATTCCCTTCCATTAAATGAACTTCAAGCCAAATATCGCCTCTTAGAGATCGAGCATAGATCCCAAGTTCACCAACCAATTTAAACAAATGTATCTTGATTCTCATAAGAAAACCAAAACTTTAAGGAAGAAAATTAGTGACCTTATAGATGACAAAGATCGCATTGCTAACAATGGTGCACAGCATTAGCAGAACTTCAAAAGTCTCTTCTTGAAGTACAAATTGAACGAGATGAATTACTTCGCTAATACCATACTTAACGAGCGCAGAAGATCAAATTCGTTCACTTCTTATTATAGACAATAATGATGAATTTGCTTGGGATGCGTAGGTTTTAGACAATGCCAGAATAACTTAGGTGTTGATGTTAGTCTTCATGCCGAGCATACCGCCTTGGTTAAAGATATGATATCCGACAAAGAAGGTTGTTTATTATACTTTCTCGCTCTTTACTTCGTAAATCGTTATTAAGTTGTTAATTCATTGTCATATGTATTGCGAGAATCCGAGAAGAGATTTCTTTACAAGGATTGAAGAACTTGAGTCTCGAAAAGAGCAACTCGCACAGACTTTTCTCTTCGCAACAACAAGTATTCTAAGTTGAAGAAACAACTACAAGCTACAGAGCTTAACTTCAACAATGATGTTTGTTCGCTTCGCAACCAAACTATTGAGGCAAAGCTTGCAAATGATCATCACATTCCTCTTAGTTCATACCCTTGTATTGCTGATGATATTCCTGAAAATATGCCTTTCTCGGATGTTTCTGATAGTGAAGCTAGTGAAGAAGAGTCTGGCGAAAAGAATGATGAAGTTGAAGAATCTGACAAAGAAGAAGAATCTTCAAAGAAATAATTTCTTTTTTCTTTTGCTTCTTGTAACATTTGTATATATACCTTTTAATCTTCCATTTCTATAACCCCTCATAGTAAATTTTTGGACTACTAAAAATGAATTCAATCTTTATTTCTTTTACTTGCACATATTAATAAAGCAATTCCTCTTTAATCTTTATTTCATTGCCTCCTTTGTGCATAAATCTATCATATGAAAATGAATAACAAAATCTCATCTCATACATTCCCATACTTGCCTCTGTTATGGATTTTGAAATGAGAGATTTGATGAATTATCTCTGAGATGAAAATTTTCTAAGCTTTGCCGCTGTCCTTCATTGAGATTTATTAACTTCGAAGAAATATAATCATTTTCGCCAACTTTCTTGCTTCCTCAATTTTTTGTGTGGCGATATCTTTATGGGTGTTGAAATTAATCATGGCGACAAGATCGCAGGACATCTTCACAAATGAAGAAATCTATTGATCTTGTCTTATCGTTGATTGTGTGGTCTTATTTTGCCTTCCTAATTAAAGGTCTTATTTCCCACTTTTCATTGCGACAAGATCGCATGACGTCTTTTACATTTTCATGTAACGACCCATTGACCTTGTCTTATCGTTTCTTAGTATTTTTGCCTTTGCAGATATGTCATTTGCGACAATGTGACAGGTTTAAATACTCTTGCGAATATAAAATCCCATGACATTACCATCTTTGCGACGAAATCGCAGGATGTCTTTACATTTTTATGCAAAAACCCATTGATCTCGCCTTATCCTTGCATCAATATTATTGCCTCTACAGATCATCGCACAAATATGACAAGCCTAAATTTTCTTGCGAAAACAAAGCCTCATGACATTTGCGTCTTTTAACACTTATCGCCTCCCTAATGGAGGGTGCCGCCTTATCTTCCCCTGGTTGCCCCTTCCAAGGAGGCGTACATCGGCCATACAAGACTAGCTCCTCCCATCCTGGTCTTAACAACAACCAAGTTGTTTTCGGCAGCCTCTTATCCCTTATACCTATATGGTTTATGGTTACGAGACCGCACCCTAAGTGGAGTTTTCCTGCCGAGTGCAAGCATATACCAAGACTTGCCAAGAATGGCCAAGACACTTCAAATGCCCCATGCACTCTTGGCTCAACCGTGTACCTCGACGCCTTAAGCATACACTAACTCCTTGGAAGAGACCCTCGGGCGTCCAACCAGGGTATAACTTATATAAATAGTTGGAAATCCAAGGTATCTCTCCCGGATAGGCTTTCATGGGCCCAAAATCTCCATGACTCAGGTTCCAGGAGCGGTGTAACCTTTCCCCGAGCCATGTCAAGAGATACCCCCTTTTATGACGCACTTTAGGTCTTACATTTGCCTCTTGCGAAATATCATTCGCGAACTAGGTGTACGCCATAAAGGTTCGTCCCATTCACTCACTCATTCATTTTTGTTAATTCAATCAATCATTCATTTTTGATAATCTCTTGTTATTTTGTTTGCGAAGCTATCACACAATTTTGCTTTGTTTGTAATAATCTCATTTCAGGTCTTCAATCGTATTTTCATACATTCTCGATAACGAGATTCTCGCGAATTTTTCTTTAACTACTATTTCTTATTTTTATCCTTGACATGCCTTCGTCACTAAATCTTTGTCACTTCTTGCAACTATTCACTTCTTACACCTTTTACTCCTGCTTCCCTCTGCCTCTGCATCATTTAAACCTCTTAATAGTTCTTTTTCATCATAACTTTCAATTGCCTTCATGCCTTCACTTCTCAATGTGTCTTCTATCCTTATATTTGTGTTATCTACCTGTTGATGGTGGTTTTTAGACAAGGGGTAAAATCGTAAAACCCCATGACCTAGTGTCACCCGCAACACATTAACTAAGAGCATTTAACTTTCGTGTAAATAATTAATAGGTATTTTTCAAAATACCGTTAGGGTTTTCAACACGTAACCCTAATTCCAAAACTAAGCCGCATATCACAGATCATGGCAAAGAATGCCAAACTAAGCCGCACCCTCTGCGCACCATGGGCAAAGAATGCCAAACCAAGCCGCATACTACGCACCATGGCAACAATGCCAAATCAAGCCGCACCCGCGCACCATGGCAACAATGCCAAACCAAGCCGCACTTCTCGCGCACCATGGCAACAATGCTAAACCAAGCCAGACTGCGCACCATGGCAACAATGCCAAACCAAGCCGCACCCCCGCGCACCATGGCAACAATGCCAAAACTGGGCCGCACCCTCGCGCACCATGGCAACAATGCCAAACCAAGCCGCACCTCGCGCACCATGACAAATACTAAGTCCGCTATGCCTTTGGCCCACGCTAAATATAGCGCCCTAGGCTTGCAAGACTTGCAGCTAGGTCAACATGGCCACCACGTGCCATTGGCACATGCCAAAACGTGTCCTGGCCATATTTCCAAGCCGCTATGCCTTTGGCCCACGCCAAATATAGCGCCCTAGGCTTGCAAGAATTGCAGCTAGGTCAACATGGCCGCACGTGCCATTGGCACATGCCAAAACGTGTCGCAGCCATATTTCCAAGCCGCTTATGCCTTTGGCCCACGCCAAATATAGCGCCCCTAGGCTTGTAAGACTTGCAACAGGTCAACATGGCCGCACGTGCCATTGGCACATGCCAAAACGTGTCGCAGCCATATTTCCAAGCCGCTTATGCCTTTGGCTCATGCCAAATATAGCGCCTAGGCTTGCAAGACTTGCAACTAGGTCAACATGGCCGCACGTGCCATTGGCACATGCCAAAACGTGTCGCAGCCATATTTCCAAGCCGCTATGCCTTTGGCCCACGCAAAATATAGCTCCCTAGGCTTGCAAAGACTTGAAGCTAGGTCAACATGGCCGCACGTGCCATTGGCACATGCCAAAACGTGTCGCAGGCCATATTTCCAAGCCGCTATGCCTTTGGACCACGCCAAATATAGCGCCCTAGGCTTGATAGACTTGCAACTAGGTCAACATGGCCGCACGTGCCATTGGCACATTCCAAAACGTGTCGCAGGCCATATTTCCAAGCCGCTATGCCTTTGGCCCACGCCAAATATAGCGCCCTAGGATTTCAAGACTTGCAACTAGGTCAACATGGCCGCACGTGCCATTGGCACATGCCAAAACGTGTCGCATGCCATATTTCCTAGCCGCTATGCCTTTGGCCCACGCCAAATATAGCGCCCTAGGCTTGCAAGACTTGCAACTAGGTCAACATGGCTGCACATGCCATTGGCACATGCCAAACACACACGCTGGTAGCCTAACTTGCAAACCGTGCAACCTACCACCAAGGCATTCCGCACATGCCATTGGCACATGCCAAACACACACGCTCGGTAGCCTAACTTGCAAACCGTGCAACCTACCACCAAGGCATTCCGCACATGCCATTGGCACATGCCAAACACACACGCCGGTAGCCTAACTTGCAAACCGTGCAACCTACCACCAAGGCATTCCGCACATGCCAAACACACACGCTGGTAGCCTAACTTGCAAACCGTGCAACCTACCACCAAGGCATTCCGCACATGCCATTGGCACATGCCAAACACACACGTTGGTAACCTAACTTGCAAACCGTGCAACCTACCACCAAGGCATTCCGCACATGCCATTGGCACATGCCACACGCGCCACTAGCAGCGCCACTTGCACTCAAGATGCAACCAACGCTCGAGACATCAACTCAAACCGGGGATGCTTCTTTAGGTTTTGGTTTTACGGTCACAAAGATGCGCCGTACACTACGCTCACATTAAGAAAGCGTGAAAAGGAATAAAGCGGTCAAATAAAGAGGAAATAATGGTGAAAAACGTTTTCACCCATGAAACCATACGGTTACCACCTCCTCCCATTATTTCACCCTTTACTCTCTTCCTTCATGAGGCCAGTACGTTTCAATCTCGACTTGTATAAATAGGTCTTACCTATTTCCACCAGACAACAAGTCTCGGTCAGAGAAAAATACTACACTCTCGGAAAGGCAACTTTGCAAGCTCTCCCAAAAAGCTTTCATCTCTTGCAAGCTTCCTAAGCTTTCACTTTCTCGATACAAGTCGAGATACTACTCTCCTCAACACCTTTCTTTGCTTCCCTCCCCAAATCAACCCTTCTCCTCCACTTTGTGACCGAGCAAGTCCTGGAACGGCCATTTCTTGGTTTAGGCCGGACTTGCATGTGATTGATCTCTCGAACCTATAAAGTGCTCACGTGCAGCATATTTTTTTAGGTTTTGAACCGGTTTTCTCACTCACCTACCGAATTTACCGAAATCGGCGTAAACGATTTTTACCCATAAACAATTGGCGACCACAAGGAGGTTCGATCTTTCGGTTACAATGTCAACTTTCAACCACGATCTCATCCTTCACCCACGTCCGAGATGGTAGAGGAAGGCAATCCACTCCGACTCGCTTACTGACGGCTCGATTATCACCATGACATGACAAGGGGCGACCGGGACTTCTCACAAAGAAGCAAAACGATCCGCCCAAGGATCAACGGCATAGTTATCCGACAACTCGAAGAACGATTCGGAAGACCGGGACTTCCCATGACTCTTCCGAGAAACCGAGTAAGTCTTATCTGACAAAAAATATGTGGTTTGCTTTTTCAAGTTCTCGAGAAACCGATAGCCATGTTATGTTTCATCCCATGTCATCTACCAACACACGGTTCCATGGTTTTCCTGGGACGTTTGCATCACTTTCAATCATAACTAAAACAATCAACTTCTAAACAATTCATTCCAAAAAGAATAACTCAAACTGTCAAGGTAACATTTATCTATCAACCCAAGAAATCCAGAAGACAAAAACCATAAACTAGGCGCTTTGTTTGCCTTTCAAAAAAAAAAAAAAAAAAAGGGTCCCTACCCGCACGTACCTACTTTGCACAATAATAATTACACTGTCACTATTAGAAGACGTTACTACGGTGACATTTGAAGAATTATTTATGATGAAGTATTTTCACAAGTTTATGAAAGGCATACCTATGGCTATATGTGGTTTGCACCAAAGACAAGAATAAAACAAATTCAAAGAGAAACGCCTGGAGTACATATCTCGGAATATGCTTGCCCACTTTATCATTACCGCGCTACCGCTAACACCGTGACGGATAACAAAGATACGAGGTAAAAGGAGAGACAATCCGTTTCATAAGCATAACACTTTTTGGAATTTGAATAAGGAAAGGATTTCTGTTTGAGCTACGATATGGGAAGGGGCAACTGGGCCCCGCAGGAACAAGTCCGAGCCACACCAAGCCAAAGACCGTGCCAAGCCAATGGTCCACACCATACCGAAATCCAAGCCGGGCCATCCATGCATAACCCGGCCCACACCAAGTCGGCGCACATTCCCAAGACGATCCAGGCGCTTACCAAACGCTTCCCGTATGCACTTACCTCGATGCGCTTGCCGGACGACATACCGTAGCGCGCTTTGCCGCGACGCGCTTGCCGGGACGTACATACCGAAAGCTTGCCGACGCGCTTTCCACACGCCTTCCTGGATGCACTTACTTGCGCTTGTGACGCACATACTGGCACTTGCTGGCGTACATACTAGAAGCGCTTGCCGACGCGCTTTCCGGATGCGCACTGAGACGTGCTTACTGGACACGCTACTGACGCACATGCACACATGCCGCACGCGCGCATGCCAAACCTTGATGCACACTGCTGCTTGTCAGTTTGCATCCTTCCAGCGCTAACATCTTGCGCCCTTCCAAAGACCATCCTTGACCTTGAAACAAGACCTTGGCTCTAGCACTTCGTGATCAAAACCGTGTCATCTCGCACGACACACTTACGATCACGGGCACTGAGCCGCCTCCGCCACCCTAACGGTTCTTCAAGCATGGCAGCCTTCAACCGTCACCGAGACGCCGCTCCACCATCGGGGCAAGATACGGGAAAATCAAAAGAAGCCACCTCCTTTTAGCACTCATTGACTTGATGAAAAGACAAAAGATACTTCACAGGACGTGCGTTTATAGATGAAGAGGCTCGCGTTGCTCTTGGGCGCCCGAGTAGAAGGGGATAAGCAATCCAATTTACGTCACACATGAAGATCGGGAAAGACTTCTCAAGAATCGAAAGCAAGGGAAATCAACAACTCTCCCGAGTTCACTGAGACCTTCTCCCGTCAGGACCCGCACAATGGGAACTTCGCCCACAAAGTCGCATACGTCTATGATGAAAACAGCTTATGTGAGATTCTCTGTTTCTCCAAGGCGTAAGCGCCAAGACATATTTGCACCCCTCAACCGCACCGCATCGGAAAAAGCGTGCGCCCATCCAGTGGGAAGCCGTTTCCAAACCCCAACCTCTCTAGAAAGCACGATCGATAGATGGAACCGGGGACTACTAACCTCTGTTCTCTTGAGGGATGTAGAGTTTGAGCGTGTGTGACGCGGCCTCCGAATTCAAAATGGTAACCGTCAAGGCTTTGAAAGTTGCAAGACGCTCGTTCCAACATTCTCTCCAGTAGCTCCACATCAACGTTCTCTCCGTATAGCTACGCATCAGGCGTTCTCCGGCCGCGGCTTCGCTTCAACGCCACTCCTTCCGCAAAGTTTGCTCGCTTATGACCTCACCGCAAAAGAACTACTACAAAGATGGAAACACGTAAACCATACTTGAGGACTAAGATATACACGAGATCCTTTCACTCAAAGCTCCGAGGACATAGTCCACCAAAAGTCATACCCACAACGAGGTCCTCTACTCTTCAAGGGTGCAACGCAAGAATATCATCACCTCTGTCTAGAAGACGCCTTCAACACTTTACGAGGCCGCGGAGGATCCGAGCTGCACTATCCGAATATGTCATCATGTAATTCTCACCATCCTGAAGTCACATCCGTAAGAGTACGATAGGCTTATATCAAATCCCGTGGAGGGGGATTCAAGGCGATGTAATGAAAGTAGGTTATGCATGGGGACTACCGGCGTGAGGCGCTTTCACCCCCTCAACCAAATCGCAGAACTAGATATTATAGACTCCGGAAGATCCCGGCGGAGGAACATGCACAAGATGAAATAGGATTTCCGGGCGTAACAAATGACCATGTAAAATCCAGGTTTTTAAGGAAGGAGGTCTCGGGTGCTAAAAACTGCCAAACACATCCAAAGAAGATGCATCGGCACCGGTTTTCTCCCAAATGGGAAGGGCCGTACATAATCACTAAAGCGTATGACAAGGTGGTTACTACAAGATTATCAAAGAAGATGGGAAAGCTAGAGGCAGTCATCCACGGAAAGTGGCTTAAGGCATACTACGCCTAATCACTTCCCGCAACATGCTACATCAAAATTCCTACTCTTCAAGTTTCGAGTCAAATCTTCAATCCTCCGAGACTCCAAGGCCAAAGCTTTCTCCTCTTCCAAAGATGGCTTCGTGGAAGGAATCACACCAAAGAAGGATATCGGCTCCGTCGACTTTCACAATATTGAGACGATACCGCAACCAAATGATATTAATCTCCAAGGATTCACCGGTGGACACCATGTTCTCCCACCTTTGAATGGATGACTCACAGCAAAGACGGATGGACATATTCTCCATCTCAAGAATCATTGGCAAAAGACAGTTCACTACGTAAACCAAGGCGGACGAACAACACTTCACTACGCTCCTGGTAGCGATATGGCCGTATGTCTTCTATATCCTCGTATAAAGGACCACGAATTCTTTCCGCATCAGGAAACCGCCAACATTCCGATAATTGGAGAAGAGACACCTCATATGAGTCCCGAATGACAACCCCGCATAGGGGTATTCATAACAAGAGAGCCCCGAATCAACGTTCTCCAAGTCTCGGTTAGCCAACGAGTTTGGATTTGAAGGGAGGGGAACGACTAGGTCATCCTCGTCGATACCAAAGAATGCATGCTCCAACGGATATCTCTGCGCGAGAGAAAATTTTCCATTCATCAAACAAGAGGTGAAGCGTACGTCGCTCTCAAGAAGAAGAAAACATACCCAGATGATTTTCTTAACCCAAATAACCTTTGTTGGGATGCTCTGCAAGAGTCGACCTCGCGCCTTCACCTGGAGAATCCGGTGGTTAGAAGATGATTCGTCTCTCGTGCGACATGACAAAGAGAGAAACTCAACAAGAAGAACCCTTTCTCAAACGAGGGAGATGATGCAATTACGTTGGGATGATGCCCCGATTGAAGCCGCAGTGAAGGAAGGCAAAATAAGGAAACTTTGCTATCTCGTAGAAACACTTACTCCTTCCTTGTTTTCACCGGCCCCATCAAGCTCACGCCAGCTCTCCCAAACTTCCCAACAACCGCCCAAGTTGCTTCTGGTCCCACCAGCCAAGACGCTCAGTTTCCCAACTCACGCAACTTCCCAACGCCGCCCAAGTTGCACCGGCCCCACCAATTGCACCGACTTCCCAATGACCGCCCAAGCCACGCCTGCAACCACGCACACCTTGCGCCGGTCCCACCAGCCAGCACGCTCGTTTCCCAACTCACGCAACTTCCCAACACCGCCCAAGTTGCACCTACCCACCAATTGTGCCAACCTCCCGATTTGTGTAAAACTACCAGAGGCAAGGACTCCAAATCCTATTTATAAAAGGTCAGACAAGCCTCCTCAATTCTCTTTACGGTTTGTTGTTAATAGTTTGTCACCATCTTATGCTTACCTCGCAACAAAGCCCCTGTTCCGAGCTAAGCAGGGGACTTAATGTTGATGGTGGTTTTTAGACAAGGGGTAAAATCACAAAAAACCCCATGACCTAGTGTTACCCGCAACACATTAACTAAGAGCAATTAACTCAGTCTAAATAATTAATAGGTATTTTTCAAAATACCAGATTAGGGTTTTCAACACGTAACCCTAATTCCAAAACCAAGCCGCATATCACTGCATCATGGCAAAGAATGCCAAACCAAGCCGCACCCTCGCGCACCATGGCAAAGAATGCCAAACCAAGCCGCATATCAAGCACCATGGCAACAATGCCAAACCAAGCCGCACCGCACACTATGGCAACAATGCCAAACCAAGCCGCACTACAAGCACCATGGCAACAATGCCAAACCAAGCCGCACCCCTGCGCACCATGGCAACAATGCCAAACCAAGCCGCACCCTCGCGCACCATGGCGTAAATACTGCCGCTATTCCTTTGGCCCACGCTAAATATAGCGCCCTAGGCTTGCAAGACTTGCAGCCAGTGTCAACATGGCCGCACGTGCCATTGGCACATGCCAAAATGTGTCGCAGCCATATTTCCAAGCCGCTATGCCTTTGGCCCACGCCAAATATAGCGCCCCTAGGCTTGCAAGACTTGGCAGCTAGGTCAACATGGCCGCACGTGCCATTGTCACATGCCAAAATGTGTCTCAGGCCATATTTCCAAGCCGCTATGCCTTTGGCCCACGCCAAATATAGCGCCCTAGGCTTGCAAGACTTGCAACTAGGTCAACATGGCCGCACATGCCAAAACGTGTCGCAGGCCATATTTCCAAGCCACTATTTCTTTGGCTCACGCCAAATATAGCGCCCTAGCCTTGCAAGACTTGCAACTAGGTCAACATGGCCGCACGTGCCATTGGCACATGCCAAAACGTGTCGCAGCCATATTTCCAAGCCGCTATTCCTTTGGCCCACGCCAAATATAGCGCCCTAGGCTTGCAAAGACTTGCGGCTAGGTCAACATGGCTGCACGTGCCATTGGCACATGCCAAAACATGTCGCAGCCATATTTCCTGCCGCTATGCCTTTGGACCACGCCAAATATAGCGCCCTAGGCTTGCAAGACTTGCAACTAGGTCAACATGGCCGCACGTGCCATTGGCACATGCCAAAACGTGTCGCAGCCATATTTCCAAGCCGCTATGCCTTTGGCCCACGCTAAATATAGCGCCCTAGGCTTGCAAGACTTGCAACTAGGTCAACATGGCCGCACATGCCATTGGAACATGCCAAACACACACGCCGGTAGCCTAACTTGCAAACCGTGCAACCTACCACCAAGGCATTCCGCACATGCCATTGGCACATGCCAAACACACACGCCTGGTCGCCTAACTTGCAAAACCGTGCAACCTACCACCAAGGCATTCCGCACATGCCATTGGCACATGCCAAACACACACGCCGGTAGCCTAACTTGCAAAACGTGCAACCTATCACCAAGGCATTCCGCACATGCCAAACACACACGCTGGTAGCCTAACTTGCAAACCGTGCAACCTACCACCAAGGCATTCCGCACATGCCAAACACACACACTGGTAACCTAACTTGCAAACCGTGCAACCTACCACCAAGGCATTCCGCACATGCCATTGGCACATGCCACACGCTGCCACTAGCAGCGCCACTTGCACTCAAGATGCAACCAACGCTCGAGACATCAACACAAACTGAGGGATGCTTGTTTAGGGTTTTGGTTTGCTGGTCACAAGATGCATGCATACACTACGCTCACATTAAGAAAGCGTGAAAGGGAATAAAGCGGTCAAATAAAAGAGGAAATAATGGTGAAAACGTTTTCACCCATTAAACCATACTGATTACCACCTCCTCCCATTATTTCACCCTTTACTCTCTTCCTTCATGAGGCCAGTGGTACGTTTCAATCTCGACTTGTATAAATAGGTCTTACCTATTTCCACTAGACAACAAGTATCTGGCAAGAGAAAATACTACACTCTCGTAAAGGCAACTTTGCAAGCTCTCCCAAAAGCTTTCATCTCTTGCAAGCTTCCTAAGCTTTCACTTTCTGATACAAGTCGAGATACTACTCTCCCAACACCTTTCTTTGCTTCCCTCCCCAAATCAACCCTTCTCCTCCACTTTGTGACCGAAGCAAGTCTGGAACGGCCATTTCTTTTCTTGGTTTAGGCCGGACTTGTACAGATTGATCTCTCGAACCTATAAAGTGCTCACGTGCAAGCACATTTGTTTAGGGTTTGAACCAGTTTTCACTCACCTACCGAATTTACCGAAATCGGCAAAACGATTTTTACCCATAAACACTACCATCAATCTTTCTTTTCTTTGTTCCTCTTTTTATATTCTTCTTCCATCCCTTCCTTTTTATAGCTCTCTCTTCGCACTCTCTACATCAACCTCGTAACATCTTTGTCCTTCCATCCAGTCTCCTTTATAATTCCAACACCGCTAGATGGGGAAACTTTATACACCGATGGTAAGTTGACGCCACACCCAAGATTTCATGCAACCATGGCCTTCCGATCAATGCGTTATAAGGGGACTCGCCGACCACACACGAACAAAATATCACCATAATCCTTGCAAGGGTATTCTCATATGAACTTCTCCTTTAGGCTTATTCGCTGTGCCATTGAAACCATATATTTTGTATGTTGAAGGTATCAATTCTTCATCCTTTCCTCCCATAGTCTTGTAAGTATGGTAAAAAAGAATGTTTACCGAGCTCCCAATATGAATTAATATTCTATTGATCGCCTTGAAGAATTTTCTCGCTTCATCATCTTCGCCATCAACAAGTTTTGGATTAATTTCCGGTGTGTACAACCAATGGGATTTCATGTATTTCTCTACCTTTGGGTATTTCTTCTTCAGAGAAAGAAATAATCTGCAATTGCCACTCTTTTTAACTGCGATGTCCTCGCAATGTTCATTACTTCTTTATCATCGCATCCCTCAAAAAACCCTACCGAGTACGTTATCATGAAAATCTTTAATTGTGCGGATGAGTGTACAATGGAGTTACAAAACAAATTTTTAGCTTTCGCCTCCAACTTCTATTACGAATGTTTCTTTCCCCTTAGATGAGTTTGTCCTCTGTGCATCCCTGGTGGTGGTAATCTGGTTGAATTTTCTCTTCATCTTTTAGAAAATGATTCAAATTTTCTGGTCAATCATCCTTAGATGATTCTCTTTATGTTTCTACAATCATTTGTCAGATGTCCATGAAAACGGTCGTAAGAGCAGAATTCGTGACTTCTATCACCTGGTGGAGGTTCATTCCCCATGTTCCATGGTGCGGGTATGCTTTCCATTACGAGTATAGCTTCCCATATTTTTTCCACACTAGTATTAAGTGGTGGCATTTTGATTTCTTCCCATACTACTCTGTGGGCGTCGTCTCCTCCATGATAATTCGCCTTTGACTTTCGTAAGTTTCTTGCGGATGATCAAGTCTTTGAATTTTGTTATTTCCGCCCGATTTTGTAGTAGTTCCTTTCTCTTCAAATTCTTCTTGATCACGGCTTCCCATAGCTACCATCTTTGGCTGTCCATCATCTATTATCCTTTCTTGTTGCCCTTGCGAAGTACTCGCCACTGTATTTATTAGTTTGGGTAGTAAACTTGCATTCGCAGTATTTGAACTTGTATTCGCAACTGGATATGATTCCATTTCATTTTGTCTTTCCTCCAAAGCAATATATTCTTCCCCCGAAGTTCTCACACTACCATCGTAATTGTATTCTTGACTCTAAAGTTTTGAATATATAACAAGTTGGTTGCGAACATAGCATTTATGAACGATAGAATGAGATATCTTTCATCCACCCTTCCATCCATTTCGCTGCACATCGTCTTCCATCTCACAGTTAAATGCTTCAAACTTTCACCAACTCTTTGTTTTAGCCCAAACACATCTTCAATACCGGGTTGATGTGATTTTAACAAGTTGTAGTAAAGTGGTAAATAAGATGTCGTTCCTCTCGGACTTGTAAAGATTTAGTTTCAGAAAACTCTAAAAACAAAGAAAACATATTCACAAGGTTGTCACGATATCGAGAGACACTAGGACTTCGGATTCCACCATTAATCACATTCAATTGGTTCATATAATGACTCATAACAATTCTAGCTCTTTTGTTGACTCTTTTCTTTGCCAAAAGTAGATTTCTAAAAGATTAGATGTAAATCACAAGCATGATGTATCAAAAGCTCTTACGTCTAAGCATACACCATCAAACGAAATCACAACTAATTAGTGAAAATCATAAATCAATTAAAATAAGTGCAAAAGTCATACAGAATCAAATATAGTTACCAAACCATTGTGAAATAAGGCTTCCTCCGTCGTCCCAGTGTTGGGGTTTAGCTCCTCATATTATTCACGTGCTCAAAATAATAGTTCATAGCTCAAATAGGTGAAAAACAAGAGAAAACTAATGACTCGCATAGTTTGCAACACCAGTAAGGCGTTACAAAATGCATCACATGCAAGAATAAGTCTCCCTATAAACGATACAAGTACTCTGTACTGCTTAACAAATGATAGTTTTCTGCGACTGTCTCTCTGTGGGTTGATGTTCTTCAATTCCTTCTTCTTCACAAAGAGCAGCAGCAAGAACTCCTCCCGCGGCTTTACGTTGGCCTCCAATCGCACCCTTAGGTCCCCAAAGTCTCGACCCTCTTGGGAACTCCAAGAATCTCTTATATATGCCTCTGGACCAATTTTTTTTCGATTAAAATTCCTTCCTTTTGCTTCTCTTTACTTTCTCCGGCGGTCACGGGATTTTTTTTTCTTTTTTTTCTTCTCAAGCGTCTTCCGAGTCGTTCGTTTCTTCTCGGATGATTTGAAAGCGCAGATTATCACTGATTAAATCTCCTCCCAATCCCGACTTACCTTCCACGTAAATAGAGAATAAAACTTCCGAGAAAACCTCGGTTCCCTGCCTTTGCGAGATATATATGGTAACTCGCCTATCATCCCTTAAAATCTTGTTTCATCGACGCAAGGCCATTAACCCGCCTGTTTTACCACAACAGTCCATCAACTAAAGTTTTTGCCCAAAACTCCATGTAATTCTCGACCAAACCAACAACAGCTCCCCGGAGATATTATCTTCCCATGTTTAACTTCGTGCTCATAATCCATCCCAATTCCGTTGAATAAAATACCCAATCTAACTCGTTTATCTCATGCAAGTCCAAATTCCAACACAAATCAAAGAATTGAATCTCTTTCAAACTCTTCAAAAATTCGATCCGTAATCGCCGCAAAGTGTACTATTTCCGCCAATTTTCAATATTCAAAAAGGTAGGGGATGATGCCCCCTAACCACCGGTGGGGTGCGAATAGTAGGTGCTCAAAATGGGTTGCCCCTTAGTACTGAGGTACCCCTTATCAAAAATGGAGGTCCGTATAGTAATTTTCTCCCACGAGCGCAAAAACCACTTTTCGAGCAAATTTCGCCGCAAAAGCTTATTTCTCCAAAAATACCTACAAAGACATAAAATACCAAAATAAGCGCAAAAAATCGAGTACTAACATTACAGAATTGAGAATATATTAGACACATAAATGTGTCCATCAAATACCCCAAACTTATTATTTGCTAGTCCTCGAGCAAATCAAAATCTGAAAGTAAAATCCTAACTCACCGTCGCAGTCATCGCCGATTGCATTTAGCGTATGCAATAAGCCTTTAAACCCTAGGTGGTCCTAGTACGAGTTATAGTCTCGAGGGTTTTACTGAGGTGTACCCACAAAACCTTTACCTACTCTAACTATCTACGCAGAACCTCGAAGGCACTAAAGAATCTCCTTGGTTGGCATACTTATTGACTACAGAGGAAGTACCCCGATGCGAAATTCCAATTGTCAGCATACGAAGTTTGCACTCAAGCATACTAAAATTCATATATAAGTCACAGAGCTCTACCAGATAGTCTCACTATGAACATCACCCTAACCACACACCTCACTTGTCTACTATAGGAACAAGATAACTCAATCTAGCCGAACACATACTAGGAACCAAGTGGTGGAAACGAAGACCCAAGCATCCTTTTATCATTGTTTATACCTTAGTTTAGGTTCACTTAGCTCAATATTAGTCAATGATTTACAACATATCTTCTCGTCACTTTGTTATCACCACTAAGCCTGAAGTCATGTAGCTTTAGATCATTTCAGGCACCACAAGTCTCGTGGTTCGACTCCGACGTGCCTCAAAGGCTACATCACGACACCGCACTTGCGTATCACCGTAGGCCTTCATTTTATACATCTTTTCGCCTACTGTGCATAACATTAACTAAGCGCCTAAATCCAACATAGCTTTGTTAAAAGTTTTGTTACCACTTGCACGGGAATGTCAAAACTACCCTGGATCCTTGCACTAAGTGGGAGTTTGTGTTGTAAGATTGTTTAAGCATTCTCCCCCACACTAAGCACTCATTACCTTTCGAGCCTTTGTTTGTTGGTACACAAGTCCTTCAAATACCTTTGCATACTTGAACTTGCTTGATAAAGATCAACAGAGTGGTATGTCTACATGGATCTTTAAGAACGCTCTAAAATCTCCTTTTCTAGTTCCGCCTCTAGAACTCGTAAATCATGAGGAAAAGGTGCAGAGAGAACATAAGTGAAAACCGGAGTTTTAGAGTTAGGAATAGGTACCTCGTTTGGGGAGAATCCATTATTCTCCTCCAAAACAGGTTCTTTGGTGTCTCCACTCTCGCCCGAATCAGAAACCCGGGTTGCACAAGTTGTGTACCGCTTCTCAATGTAAAGCATTGACACCCTCTTTTTTTGGGTTGATAGGTTGAGAAGGGAGTTTCCCGGTATTTTGCGCCTTCAATTGGTTCAACTCGATAGCCATGGAGCCCATTTGTGTTTGCAACTCGATAGCACTCTTAGTCTCTTGTTGACTCTCTTTGAACATGGTAGAAATACCTTGCATAAAAAGTTTGAAGCTTTGAGTCAATATCCGAACCTTGATTTTGCATCGATTGTTGTGCTTGAGGTTGCTTTGAAATTGTTGCCTCGGGCTGAAATTGTTGTTGTCGAGTTGAACCACTTGAAGAGTTGAAGGTAGGTTGTTGAATTGCACCTTGCTTGTTAGCATAGCTAAAATTGGGGTGATCTCTCCATCCCGGATTAGTAAGTGTTTGGTAGGATCATACCGTCTTTGTTGATTTGGAAAGATCGCGTTAGCTTGCTCGTCCTCATAAGAGTGAGAGGAACTTGGTATCACCGCGCTGCAACTTGTTGCATCATTGCCGACATGTTACCCAATTGTTGACGAAAGATCCTCCACCTCGCTCACTTCATTCACCCTTCTTAGAATCACATCCGAACTAATACTTCGAAATTGTTGTGAGTTCGGCGCCATGTTTTCAATCAACTCTCTAGCTTGTGCCACCGTCTTGCTAACTAGTGCACCACCACCCACAAATAAGATTCCACATCTCACTTGATTGAGTCCTTCATAGAAATATTGGATGATCATAGCATCACTAAATTGGTGGTGAGGGCAGCTTGCAACCAATCTCTTGTACTGTTCCCAACATTCATATAAGGATTCTCCCACGTTTTGCTTCATCCCACAAATTTCTTTGCGAATTTGAGTAGCCTTGGATGCGGGAAAATATCTCTCCAAAAGAGTTTCTTCAACCCATTCCATGTTGTGACACTTCCGGAGGTAAATAGTACAACCAATCCTTAGCACTATCCATTAAAGAGAAACGGAAAACCTTCAACATTGCACCATCCGCCTCAACATTTGTCGGAAGCATAGCCGTGACAATGGTGTGGAAGTCCAAAAGATGTTTGTTAGGATCTTCATTCACCATGCCATGGAATTTTGTAATTCTCTAACAACCCCGGCTTTATCTCAAAAGTAGAGTTCGTTTGAATACACCCCTTGTGTATCAAGCTGTGAGAAGCAAAGTCCTTGAGTGAGCGATTTGCATCACCCGTTGTTTCGTCTTCTCGATGTTGGAAAATCTCTTCCCTACTTCCTCCTCGTGCTCGCCCGTCAGCCTTTACTTGGTTGGAGTATTGTGCCGCGTCTAGTAGCTATCCAGCACCTTGGATAATTCCAATCCTTAGAAGCCGAGAGATTATGCACTGCAAAACAATTCTCACAAAACAAGTGAGAAACAAGACAAGAAACGAAAAGCAAAGATAAAAGCAAAATTGTAAAAAGAAACTAAAAACTTAATAACAAGCCGTATGCCTCCGGCAACGGCGCCAAAATTTGGTCGTGTGTCAATCCGTCAAAATAATTTCACTTTCTTACGCACTAAATTTAAATGAAGCACAAGGTAAGGAAGAGTTCGTATCCACAGAGAGGCGTTTGTTGTTATGTAAATTTCGAGTTTCTAAAGTAACCTGCTGCATGTTTGTTGTGTTTAAGAAATAAAAGTAGTTGAAAGCAAAGTAAATAGTTTGAGAAATCAATAAGGAGTAAGATATTGGTGGGGATAGTATCATTCCAAAAACATGTATTTTCATCAATGATTAGAATTGGTATTTTAATCTCGTATTTCTTAAAAGTCCTAGGATATCTTGATCGCAAGTATAACCCGTTAATTCTCGTTTTCATCACAACCACATTAAAAGATGCATATGTGAATTCTTCGCTCTAAAGCAACCTAAAGTGTAAAAGCACAATTAAGTTTAACTCCTTAAGAGCATTAAGTTTTATGAATAAGACTCATCAATGCAAACGAATGTGTAAAAGCACTAGACGTTTTAACAAAAGTTATGATTCACTTGTGACTAATAGGATGTATCACTTGCAAGCACTAACCACAATTATGCTACTTAGAATCGAGGATAAACAACTTTTTCGTATTGAAAACCCTAATATAGCTCTGAGAGATGAACATGAATCGGATTGATTCTACTCGACCTAACAAGTTTTCAAATCTTATAACACTTTATTAATCGTGAATCACAAACAATAATTATCGAGACAAAACTAATTCATTGAATCAAAAGCATGCCGAGAAATCAACTTTATCCCATAACCATAAGATGTTTAGCTTTTGTAGCTATGGAGTTCATCATCATCAATATTCAATAATAAAACAAGGAAGAAGAAGAACAAAACCAAACCCTAGAAGCGTAAACAAAGTGGCTCTCCAAAATTCCCAAGAAAAGATATCCCATGTGTTGTAGAAAACCTCCCTTTTATAGCCTTTCTCTCCTTCCAAAATTGGTCAAGTCTTCAAAGTCCATTAGATGAAAATCCACCAAGCCCACAAGAAAGAGAAACCTGTAGAATACGCCAAAATGTCGAAGGAAACGGTATTGTGTGGGTTTAAATCGCCAAAGTCGCCGGAATAAATTTCAGGTGGCGGATCGAAGTCCGGGCCCGTCACCGGCCAACGGATTTGATCGGGACAAGTCAACGGTGAGTCGGATCGTCAAACCGTTGACCGTGGTCAGACCGGATCGGTGAGTTAAAGTGAGTCGAAAACCAGAGTCGGGGGTTTGCCATCTTGCTGTGCTATCCATTGCAAAGCCAGGCTTTGTGTTCACAGACAACTTTGTGCATAAATAATGACTATGGCCTGGCAGTTCCATCCATCTCAACTGCGTGACCGCACGTCAACTCGTTCTCTCCCCGAACTCACAAGCAATAAATGACCGTAGCTCAATTGTCTCAAAGACCAACTCCACTTCCTACAACATCATAACTTATCTCCCGGTTCAAATTCGCACTACCATTGCTTCTCATAGAACCACACTCCGCAATTCAAATTAAACCCTTCTCCATTTTACGGCATATCCGCCATTTGCAATGTCATTGCCACACAAAACCCCGCATCCTCTGTTCTGCCATCACCACGGAGCTCGAGTGCTTCACTTCACTTCACTAACTTCGTTTCCACAACACCTCATATACACTCCGCCAAACCCGAAAACAGCAACACCATACTTCCCGAGTGCCCGCATCATCACCACCGCCGCACAACTCCACCCCGATTGTACTAACTACACTGCAATTGCTCAATGCAGCTCAAACAGAAAGACTTCATACAACCTTGAGCTCATTGCCTGATGTGCGAATCCAACAATTCAAGCCATCTCAACTCCTCAGTAACTCAATCACGGAAATTCATGGCCACTGCCCATTAACATTACTCCGACTCGACCTGCCACAATGCCATACCAATAGCTCCACCTTAAAACATTCACAGCATCACTTTGCACCCCCGCCAATCCTCGCCTCAATGCCCGTTAGCCATTTCATTGCGGTGCCAAAAGACCCACCGCAATTGCCTTCTTGCGCTTGGCTTCCTTCCCTCAGAACCACTACCGCCAACTCCGCTCTTGTACAACATTAAGACACCGCGCACCACAAACGACTCCGAGCCATTCCTATTTGTCACTTGCGATTACCTCCACTACCAATGCACGAAAATGCAACCCAATACTAACCACCGTAACTCTCGTAGGCCACCAAGACTACTACCACCTCGAAACCCGCAATCTCCAAAACCCTTAGTCTATTCCTCCACCGCTCTCAAGCCAACATCACACATTCATCTATTACTTGTCTTGTTTTCCGGCCTCCTCCTCGGCCCTATATCATCCATCTGCTGAGTCATACACTACAGAGCCTAACCTATTCAGTAAATAACCACCGCTATCTCCACTGAGTTCATAACACCACGTAACCCTTCTTAGCTTCGAACCCATCAAAGACAAAGCAGTTGAGCTCTACATCGATCTTCCATCTCGCTTGCACAAAAATTTCAAGTAAAACCCATGAATCGAAACCCTCACCATCTTCACTTAAGCCATCGATGTCACCTCCATCACAAATCTCGCTTCTCACCCAAAACCATCATCGATTCCTCACGGATGCAGACATGGCCGCTTTTCTCACAGATCGAAATGATCTTCTTTAATCGATTTCCCATCGATCTCTCCATTTCGCTCGTCAGAAAGGCTTTCTTTCTCTCAGTGCGAATAATGATTGAGAAATTAATATCGAAAGTTGATTTCCATCTAGGGTGTAGAAAGGGAATGACTAATCCCACTCGAATGAAACAGATAAGGGGTTACCCAGTCATGACTCTAGGCACCCACCGTTCCCATAATGACTAGCTCAAACATGGCTCATCGGTTTCATGTATCCGTCAAGCTCATCCATAGGTTTCGCTCAGAATTCCTCAGCGCAATCGGATTGACTTCAAACTCTCGCCGTTGCTTCATATTTCCGTTCGCTGCCGCGTTTGACCGCTCCACATATAGCTCGCCTCGTGAGATGACAATTTCGCCCTTTGGCCCAATTTGGATAATTTCTTCTTCTTTTCCTCCGTGCGACTCCATTGCACCTATAAAACTCAAAAGCACGTGTAAAATACATAATTCACACGAAAAATAGCAAAGAAAGCATAAACTCTATATAGAAAATACGTTGTATTCTACACCTATCAATTTGACACTCTCATAAGAATCTTTTATGCTAACATCCATGATGTTAATCTTGATAATTTGGTATTCAAGACTATGATAAATAGGAAAAAGATTCTAGTTGAGGTTGTTGATCTCAAAGATTACCAAAATTCCTTTGGATAATTTTTTTCTTCCTGCATACCAAAAGGAGAAAGACCATCTTATGAAGCCCTTTTGGTCTTTGTCGCAAGAAGTTTGATTGGATAGAAGGGAAATTTCCTACCCAAGATCTTAGTATTGCTTTGACGATCTTCGGAAAACTCGACATTTCTAATCTTTGTCCCTCCATGATTGAGAACTCTCGGTGAGTCATTGAATTTGGATTTGGTCTATTTCCTTGAAATGGGTGCTCAAGGTCTTGATATATGTGGATACTTGCTTACAAAGAAAAGTTTCGCTCTTATCTAATTGGTACAAAAGTTGTTGTCTTTTCTGATCATGCAGCACTTATATACTTGCTTACAAAGAAAGAGGCTAAACCGAGGCTCATACGATGGATTTTACTCTTGCAAGAGTTTGATATTGAGATCAAAGATAGTAGTGATCTTTGTATTCTAAATTCTTTCCTTTCCATCCGCCATTCCTCTAGATCTAAGCGAACTTACAGCAACGATTTATATAATAGTTTAATCTTGTTGGTGTTCAAGTAAAATCTAATAATACTATCGAATAAGCTAATCAATGATGACAGATTCTAAGATGTGTTCAATATTTACAGGATTACTTCTAATGTTATATTTGTAAGATTCAGTTTATAACTCATATTACAGGATGTTTAACTTCATAAATTCCGGTGTAATGCTCAATTAACTGCATCGCTATCGACAAAGAAATTCAAGGTGTCCAATACAACCCATGGCCATTAAAACAAAGTTCATCACCTATGCTTTAAAAGGTAACACCATAAAAGTGTACTTGGACCATCACCTAAGGTACTAACTTGGCAACATCTAATTTGTTAGCATTCAACTATTCCAATACTTAAGGGTAGGGCTCGATCATACTTGGTTCCTGCGATGAAGTGGTGCTTTTAGTTCCATTACCACCCTTTTGCAACAATATGAATTCCTCGTCAAACAAAGAACCTTTTGGGATGCATCCTATTGACGGGTTACTTCTAGGATGATATTACATAACCACCGTGGATAAAACAATGACCATGGTACAGCAGTAAATCCATATATCCTTTCATCTTCAACAATTTCATCATCTTCATCTTCCTTCACATATGTTAAAAACTACCACCAACACCCATTGTATCTAACTTCTCCTCAAACTTGCTAATTAACCTGTTTTTTGTTCCTTTTCTTCTAGTCTCCTGTATCTGGTCGCTATCGCTCAAAGATCAACTCAATCGATATCCCTTTTCAAATAGTTTGGGTAATTCCAAAATTGGGAAATGGCTGTCATATGTTCACACCCACATCCAAATAACCACAATAACTAACTTAAAATACTATAAGAAACAATAATAGGTATAGTTTTTCGACACAACAAAGTAATAAAGAAATTTGAAAACTCAAAGGTATCAGTGCTTTAAAACATCGATGGCTTATAATCCGAACCTTTGAAAATCTTATGTTCTGCCATGTGTGACCACAATAATAAGCCGAACCATACATTGATACTCCCAAAATTTCAAGTTTGACGCGAGAATTACCCCACATGTTGGAAATTTCTCCAATGTTTGTGCTTGTCAACCTAGAGGCGTCGTAAGTTTGTCCAATAGGTGCCGCCAAGCCGCTTCCCCAAGCATACTGATATCTAAGCCAATATTTTACCAATTGAGATAATTAAAGATTACCTTGTTTCCTTAAGGTTGTAGGTATCCTCCGCCAGAGAGCAGTGGCAGTGTCTCGCTATTTTCACTTTGATCTCGGCCTCCATTACCAACACCTTCACAAGCCATTTTCCTTTGTGTTCCTCAAATTCCTTTTTCAAGAAGAAGCTGATCTTCTTATTCTTCTTATTCCTCTCCACAAGGTATGCAAACAGACCCGATATCTCTAGTCCATCGACAAACCCAACCCGCTTTGTATTAAACTCCAACCAAGAGTTTCCCTAACAACTTGCAAGGCCTTTCTCCCTGTCCCATGTCATAATAACTGCATCCACGCCTACTCCCCTTGCTTTAGGCCTCGTAATCTGTCGTTCATCAGAGAGATTGTCATCTCTCCAAAAGGTAATTGAAACGTGTAAGTCGGACAAACCCCCCACAAACAGAGGGCCGTCACACTATCATATTTTTGTCCATATCAATGGCAGCCACAGCAAAAAGAGGATTGCATGCACAACCACCTCATCAACCTCTAGAAGTTTCCATTCCACACCGTGTCCTAACACTGACCGCATTTGGCTGTGATTATGAGTCTCATAAATCTTTTTTGTCAAGATCTTGCCAGAACTAATCAACATATTTCTCCATCTTCCTAAGACCACGAGGCTCACTCATCCCATCTATGTGAAATTACATCATCTTCGGCAGAATGTGAAAACTCAGCTCACAAGAAACTAACTTTTTCCACTCCAAAGCGAAAACCTTCTTACCTTTCTCGTTTTCTGGGTCAGGTTTCTCGGTCATCATCAACTTTCTAATTACTCATAAATACTTTATTGTCTTCCAACTCTTCCTGTCATCTACTCTTCTTTTATGTTTACCTTCATTGTCATTCCAATTTTTCTTAATTTCTATGATTCTGGAGTTTTAGAAGTACAAAGTACCTCCATCTTCTTCTTCTTTTAGTCAGATTGTTCTTATATAAGCAAAACTTATAAGTCAATACTAACAACAAGGAATAAGCAAACTATATGAAATATATTTAATTATCATTGTTTAGAGTAGTTCCAAGTTTATACGCACAAATATACTTCCTGGTTTTAACATGTATACTTTGCATAAAACTACTTAATATCGTATTGTTTAACCATATTTCACGTAATTTTAAAACAATTTTCATTCGTCGACAATGATTTCATAAAATAAGCCAACCTCTACACTTGCAAAAATAATAATAAATTTAATAATACACATTTCGTTCAAACAATAGTAATTTAATAAGCCAATCTATACTTTGGAATTGCAATGATATGTTCCACCAACATAATATCATAGGATACGCTAGCCCATAATTTTTGAAAACAATATATGAATTTTAAAAATACATGTTCGCTCAATTCATTTAGATCATTGTCAATCTTAAACATAAGGCTTCTTTAATGACAAAGTTCGTCAAATCGATTAACTTTAGTTTTAATCGTTTTATATACATTTTTAATGATTTCAATAACAGTCATTTAAATCAAAGTCAAGAGACGCTTAACCCTACCCTTTGTAATCCATTGCAAAACCCTTATTTTTACACTATTATTAAACCTGTTACCCAAACAAAACACTCAACACAGAATGGCTCATAGAGAACTTACTTCTTTACTCTGCTCTGTGTTGGTTCTCACTTCTGTTTCCTTCCTACTTGTTTGAAGTGACTGTTTCTACATCTTCATCTTCATCTTCAATGAAGTTCTCTTCCTGGTTTGTTCTTCTGTGTTTAAAAGTCTAATTGATTCATTAGAACGGTTATACTTTTATTGTCAATCATCATTTTATATAAGAGAGTTTAATC
>JAJJWW010012271.1:0-97755 GCA_023531295.1 Papaver armeniacum | reverse complement strand
AACAAGAGGATGAAAAAAAAATATAGAAACCAAACAATGGTGTACCCCGATTTCAAGGCTCTTTCGATTCTTTTAGACAATAATTCGACCTTTCCTAATTAACTTGGCGACTACAAATGTCTCTCAAATTATGCCTTGATTCAATGAAGCCCTAACACCGTAATCGAATTCAAGGATTGTACTTCCTTGACCACCAAGAATCACACTTGTATAAGGTTCGATGATGCCATTAGAGAAGAAGAAAAATCAGATGGCTTTTCGATGTGTTGGAATGGGGAAACATCTTCGCTTACTTATAGTGATAATCATGCCTATTGGTAATGTCGTTTCATCACCAACAGAGCTCAAAAAACCATTAATGGTGACTCATGGGAAAAGACGCATCCGTTCAAATTTGAATTGAAACTGAATGGAAACTTCTAGGTTTTCTAAAATAAAATGCAAATAAGACATTCTCATAATAAAAACCTTGAAAATATCCAACATTCTCCCCCTATTTTCAAAAAAATAAAAACACACAAAAACAAAGTAAAAACTTTTTTAAATCGAGTGGTTGCATCACAAAAGTGACTCGCCACGTGCTCCGACGGGATCAAGCCAACGTAGTTCACGCTTAGTTGAGCATAAGCATCATCGTTGAAACCAATACATAAGTGATAGGTATCTTTGGATTTGAACCTTCACTTAGTGTAAGAAATTCAAAGCCTTATCGAGGTTCAAAGTGTGAAATTAGTCTTGGACCAAGTACCCCTAATGATAAAACCTAATCTCCACACATATTGATTTGAGAAGATAGTGTGTTCTGTAGCTAGCACGTTAATGGCCATGTGCTTAAATCCCGGATTCATGAGTCTTCTTTAGAGAACGGTATTTTCTCTTGAGAAACCGCATGATTTCCATACTCATATAGGTAAGTCTCGAAGGTGTTTCGTAGACACCTCGTGATAAAAGTTAGACTTATTAAGGATTTTCATCCATCCCGATTTCTTGCCAAAAACCTGCACTAATAAGAAAATGGGAAGTTTTAATTTTAGTGCACCATAATCACTTCCATAACTTGGTACCACATTGAACCTTGTTTATCCTTTCAAAACATAGGTTGGGTTTAAATATGGGTGATCAAACTTCATTCCATGAGACCTTAGTCTCATTTCCTTACACTTTATTGAAAACCAATGCCTTTGGAAGACTTTTCAGAAATGGGTTTGCCAAGTTCTTACTTGTTTCAATATAGTTCACGAACTACTCCTCTCTTGGGTAATTGTCTTACTATTTGATGTCTAAGACTTGTATGTCTAGACTTTCCATTATAAGTCTTGTTAGAGACATTATAGATAGTAACTTGATTATCACAATTAATCAAAACTGGAGATGGCTTCTTCCAAAATGGTATTTCAACAAGTAATTTCAATTCCCGACAACATCGTTGAGTCGTAAATACAAGTCTCGTTTCTTGGAACTCCAAGACATCTTGCAGCTCCTCCTAATGTAAATATCCATCCACCAAATCGACTTGGAATTGGATTCTACATTGTTCCGTAGCATCATTGTATCCTTCTAATACAAATGATAGCCTTGATAATGCAAACCAATCAATGGTTTCCTTTCAAGTAAGCCAACACTCTTGAAATTGCTTTCCAATGTTCATCTCCGGATTACTTGAGAAACGACATAGCAATCCCACTAATGAGCTATGTCTCGGTCTTGTGCAATGCATGGCATACATAAGACTCCCAATAATACTAGAATACTCAATTGGTGCATGAGTACGCCCAAATATTCTTCATTAACTTTATAGTAGGTTCTAAAGGAGTAGGGACTGGTTTGTCATCAAAATGACCATACTTCTTGAGAAATTTCTCAATGTAATGAGATTGGGTTAAAACCAACTCATCTCCCTTTCAGGATTTTGATTCCCAAGATCACATCAGCCTCCCTAAGTCCTTCATATCAAAGTTAGAGTTAATAAACTTCTTTGTTTCTTCCACACGAGATATGTAAGATCCAAAATAAGCATATCATCAACATACAAACATAGAATCACACATCCGTAACTATCATGCTTACTATAGATACATTTATCAAGATCATTCACAACAAAACCATGTGACAAAGCTACTTTGTCAAACTTCTCATGTCATTGCATGGGAGCTTGCTTCAAGCCATTAAGAGATTTTACCAACTTGCAAACCTTCTTTTCTTGGCCTGGCAATATGAAACCTTCTGGTTGTTCCATATATATCTCTTCTTCTAAATCACCATTTAGAAATGCGGTTTTGACATCCATTTGATGTATAATTAATTTGTGTATAGAAGCAAGTGCAATTAAAGATTGATGAGATGCGCAACAGGAGCATATGTATCAAAATAGTCAATTCCATGTCGTTGTTTATAACCCTTAGAACTAGTCTCGCTTTGAACTTATCAATGGAACTGTCCGCATTCATTTTTGTCTTGAATACCCATTTACATCCTATAGGCTTGACGCCAGGAGGTAAATCACAATATATCCAAGTACCATTAGAAAAAAGTGAATGTTTTTCATCATTGATAGACTCTTTCCAAAAATTAGCATCTCTGGAACTCAATGCCTCAGCATAAGTTTTAGGGTCATCATCAACATGCATTACATATCTAGTTATACTAAGAATTTCATTCTTACTACCTTCTACAAGATATTGTACCCATTCTTGACTAAATCTTTTCTATTTTTCTTGCTCTTTACTTCTTCTAGGTTCGACGTCTTCTACAATTTCTGAAGTATCTTCTATGTCTCGAGTAGGAGCAGAATGTTCATCATTGTTATTAGTCTCTACAGATTCTAGACTAGGTAACAATGGGTTGCATTTGGGTTGCATTTGGGAACTATTCCTATTCAAGTTCTCAAAAAATTCAACATCTACAGATTCTATAATCTCAAAAGTGTCAAGGATTAAAAATCTATAAGTAATATTGTTAAGTGAATAACCTACAAAAGAACATTTATAAGCCATATTTCCTAACTTAGGTCTTTTAGGATCGGCTTCCTCACATATGCTAAACAACCCCAAACCTTAAGTCTTTTCAAATTTGGTTTTCGCTTAAACCACAATTCATAAGAGAAATATTCTTCTTTTCAAGGGAACTCTATTCAAAATATAGCATGCAGATAACATAGCTTCACCCCACAAAGAATTAGGCAAATTAAACTAATAAGCATAGAATTAACCATCTCAACCAAAGTTCTATTTTTCCTCTGCAGCCATACCATTTTGTTGAGGTGTGTATAAGGTGTAGTAAATTGATGAATTAAACCATGCTCTTGACAAAAGAATTTAAATTCATTAGGAAAATACTCACCACCATGACTAACGTAAAATTTTAATTTTCATTTTAATTGTGTCTCTACTTCTGCTTTGTATATTTTAAACATGTCAAAGACATCATCCTTAGATTTCATCAAGCATGTATAAGCATACCTAGTACAATCATCAATAAAAGTGACATAGTATTTGTTTCCACCACTAGTCATATGATTCTTAAGATCACCAACATCACTATGTACTAATTCAAGCAAGGAAGAATTTCTTACGATGATTTAAAAGATATTCTATGTATTTTTACTTGCACAACAGATTTCACATTTAGAAACATTATCAAAATTGCAATCAGAGATCAATCCTAATCTTTTCATGTTTCTAAGAGAACCATAATTCACATGTCCTAATCTACCATGCCATAAATTAACAGTAGTCAACAAGATAAAGCGTAACCATTATTTATTAAACTAAGCTTAACCATTTCGTTACAAGGATAACCTCGTCCAACAAACATTCCGTTCTTGGACAATACAAACTTATTAGCCTCATAGGTCGCCTTGAATCCATCCTTCATAACAAGGTCGCTCGAAACAAGGTTTTTCACAATGTCGTGACATGTAATACATTAGTGAGAGTAACAATATTTCGAAGTAAACGAGAGTTCAACAAAGCTGCCCTTGCCAACTACTTTGTTGTGTACGTTGTTTGCAGACAACTTCATTTCCTTCTCCAAAGAATCGGTTCATATGTCTTGTAAAGATCTCTATCATTATGTATATGGACTATTGATCCGCTATCGTATCACCATCCACCAATATTTTCAGCAACAGCATTGGCGGCTTGCACTACAATAACAAAGTTTGGCATCGACCATATTTGCCTCCTTTTTTCTCGTCCTTGTTGTTTCTTTTTAAGACGACACCACGAGCAAAGTGGTCAAGTTTATCATGTAAGTAGCAATTTCCCTTCTTCTTATTCTTCTTGTTGGAATGTTGTTTAAACCGGTATCATTCTTAGGTTTCAAAGAATTTCGTGTCTTAGATTCTTCTACACTATTAACCTTAGAATAGATTTCAGCTTTGTTGACTATCCTTAATTTCTCGTTTACGAGAGTCTTCCTCTATACTTCTAAGATGATTGTAAACCTTCTAAATCATAGTCGGTCAACATGCTTAAGTTTCTTCTTATAGCCATTCCAGAAGGGGGAAGATGAGAAATAATAACCCCAACAACAAAGGAAGAAACAAGTTCAATTCCAAAGATCCTTAAGATGATTAACAATGAGTAAAAGTTCACCGACTGGGCAATAATTGACTTAATCACAACCATTTTAAAATCCATGAAGTTGCAAATCGTGAATTTCTTGTTGCTTGCTTCGAAATTTTGTATTTGTTGTCAAGCGTAGTCCATAATTCCTTTGCGTATTTAAATACTTCGATGGGCATTGTAAACACCGGTTCCCAGAGCATTCAAAATATGACCACGACACATAAAATCATCTTCCCGACACTTGTTCCTTCGCCTTCAAATCATCGGTGTCTTTTCTGATGGTGCAGGAATTTCATCCAAACCGTCTTCAAGTATGTACCACAACTTAATGGTGATCAGGAAAAACTTCACAGTCTCTTGCTAACGAGTAAAGTTATCACCGTCAAAACGTTCCAATCGAGTTAGGGTTTGGTTCATTACTTGCAGAGATTGAGCAGTAACATTTGAATTTGAAGATTCACCCTCCATTATCGAAACTTATTGTCTAAAAATGTTGGAAAATTGGGTTAAAAACAAGAGGATGAAAAAAATAGAAACCAAACAATGGTGTACCCCGATTTCAAGGCTCTTTCGATTATTTTAGACAATAATTCGACCTTTCCCAATTAACTCAAGCGAGTACAACGGGTCTCTCGAATTATGCCTTCAGATTCAATGAAGCCTAACACCGTAATCGAATTCAAGGATTGTACTTCCTTGACCCGACCAAGAATCACATTGTATAAGGTTCTGATGATGTTATTAGAGAAGAAGAAAACAGATTGCTTTTTGATGTGTTGGAATGGGAGAACATCTTCGCTACTTATAGAGATAATCATGCATGTTGGTAATGTCGTTTCATCACCAACAGACGCTTCCAAAAAACCATTAATGGTGACTCATGGGAAAAGACGCATCCGTTCAAATTTGAATTGAAACTGAATGGAAACTTCTAGGTTTTCTAAAATAAATGCAAATAAGACATTCTCAAGAGCGGAAAACCTTGAAAATATCCAACATGGCACCCGTGTAAAACTCAACTTCTATATTCGCATTTTATTTTATTTTGAAGAAAAAAGAAAAAGCAAAAACTTAGAAGAATAATGAAAATGTCAAGGACTATACATGATTCATACAGCTGAAATGAGTATTGTAGATTTTATTTTGAGAATCCATCGCTTTTATGCTCCACTTAAGACTTAGCCTTATGGGCTAGATTGGAGGTGCTAGATTAGCACTTAAGTGTTGCAATTCAAAAAATGTGACAAAAAAGTTAACACTAGTTCTCTCTCCTACCAGTTGCTAGCATGTGAAGTAGCATGCTCGATAGTTTCGCCTTAATGATTCAATACTGGGAAAATCACCTTTTTCGAATGGTTCATTTAGACGATATATCTTTTAATCTGGATTTACCGAGATTTAAAGTGTTGAACCGTTCATCGATGGGCGCTAATGGTTCATCATTGGGACTGATAATCGCTAATCTAGCTGCTAGATTAGCACACCATAAGACTCAGCCTTACGGCTCGTTTCTGTTTACAGGATGAAAAGTCCTAGTTGTTGGGCTTCACAATAAGAAGATATTGACAGTGTTAATGAACCCAGCAGGCAACAAGATTGTAAACTTGAGATCATCCGTGATACGCACTCTCATTGATTATGCATAGTTTATTTTTCCAAGGTCTTTGTTTGCCTCACAATAGTACCTTTAGAGATGGAGCCAACTAAGACCAAGTAAGAATAAGTCATCTAAGGCAGTAGAGTCAACTTGCCAATTTGGTTGGGTTCGCCACCTGAGGTTTTTCTTTTTGTTTTGTAATAATAAATCATTGGAATTATCATCCGATATCCAAAGAAGAAATATCATCTTTTCAGTGTTTCTTTATCCAACAACACCAAAAATTTAAGTTTGTCTAGTGATGTGCAACTGAAAACTAATTTACCTCATATTACAATGACTCACCTGCTGATTTGTGAAACAAGGAGAACCCCAACCACAACAGAAGGGGTTTTACAAATACTTCCCTTTACACTGTCAGGATAACTAACATTCTAACATAATCTTGGCATAAAATTTAAACACAACACGAGATAAGAAACCATACAAGTACAAGTATATTTGGAAAAACAAATGTATAGAAAATCACACAATTCCAAAGTCTGTATTAAGACCAAGTATATCGACTGCTAAGCAAATCAGAGGTTAAGTTGGACTAGCTTCACGCGGCATACCTATTTGCAAAACTTCATAACCCCCCATTGTAGACCAATCAATTCCTACTTAAGACCCTTGAAACCCTTGCATTTTCACCCATTGATCATGTTGAACTGAAATCTTGAAAGTTGCTGCGGGATGGTGGAGATAACTGGCCCATACCTCTGCAAAGGCAAATAGCTGCAGATTAGCATCTCTAAGCAACTAAGTCTGATGTACAGATTCGCGTAAGTAGATCAAAATTAAACTAGCACCTTCACCACTGTTAGATAAGGTAGACATGATGCCAGCTAACTATAGACTTAACTACAGTTATGTATGGTACCTTTATAAATAGAAAATCCGTATATATCAACTAATAGAAAGGGTATCATTCAGAAAAGGGAATTCTCTGAAGAATCAACGTATAGATCTCAGTTCATTTCATCTAGAGTTGGGATTTTTATAGGATTGTAGCTGAAATGTTTGATTTTTGTTGGAAACCAAGTAGTCGCAAATTCATGTAAAGGAGAAGAAGATCATGATCAATATTAAGAATATCTGGACTAATATCCAGTGGTTCAATTCCATACTAATACTTCTTTATTGCCATATACTTTTGCACAAAGCGACAAAGATAACTCATGGATTCCAGAACTCCACATTAACAATCAAACATAATTGGTCATGTCTGTTTGTGGGTAGTTATTTACTGTATTCTTTTTATTGGAGAACTAATTTTCTTCATGAGCCAAGACGCATTTGAGGTAACCTAAATTGATAATGTTACTAGTACAGGAACATCAACAAGCAAAGGAGGACTTGATCTAAATGTGATCTTAACGCTAACTGTGGTTGAATCTATACTTAGCTGACATCATATCTACTTTATCTAAGGGTGCTTAATGTGCTAGTTCAATTTTGAACTCGCAGCTAGATCGGGATAATTTCCCTGGAGTATACGTACGGATGTCGTAAAAAAATTAATTTGTTCCAACTGGTATTAGTGTTGGGTTAGGCAAAATATTGACACCTTAGGAAGGAAGAGATTAACGAACTCCCATACCTGTACGTTATCATAAAGTTCAAACAACGGCACAGCGAGCAGCTTCAAGTTCTTTGGAACAGCAAAGTACTCCCTCTCAGACAGATGAACAAGGAAAAGCTTTTTACACTCCTGGAACAAGACAATTTTCGAGTTGAGTTCAAAACAATCTTGCATGAAAGCATGAATGAGAATGCATAGATACAACAGAACACCCTAACCTTGGGTTTTGTGATATGAGGAGGGCAGTATGGGTACATTATAGTCTCAAAGTTGGGCCTCCACCAGATAGCAACACACTCACCAATCTGCAAGAAGAAACAAAAATTCCATGGCATCGAAGTAGTTATTATCAGCCATATCGGATGAACTGCAAAATCGAATGCTATAATAGCATCATCTAAACTTGAACGCGCTATGTTCACTATGTAAGTAAAAGAAATACAGTACCATGTTCACCTATATAAAAAAATCAGCATAACCAGCCTTGCAACAGATTATATAAAAGAAAGCAATTTGGCAGATTATGCAAGGCATGTTAGCTCTTGCAACAGATAGCATGGTTCAGTATCATTTAGATGTCAAAATGAAGAAATTTCCAAGTCATAATGCCTCCATATTTATTAAAGTGGAAATATACACATCCCTAGGGACCCTCAAAGTAGTGGCAAGACAATACCTGCCAATCGGGCTGAAGAGCAGTTGAGTTAGCAGCAAGTTTGCTTGACAGCTTTCTTTTCAAACCGTCGATTTCTGCAATTTTTAAAAAATGCCTTAGGAAATAGCAAACCCACAAAACACCAGTCACATACCCCCACTAAAATTGAATAAGACATACCATTCTCTCCGGGTTTCAAACGCCCACCAGGAAGTTTGCAAAACGTGTTCCCGATTTGCAAAAGCAGTATATGGGGATGGTTATGCTCCTGTACCTGAAAAGAAGAAGTACAGATGTCAAACCACCATAAAAAACTGATATGTAAGGGATAAAGATGAACCACAGTCACTGAAGGACACAATAATTTTTACACTTCGAAGCATGTCAGCCACAGATCCTCTTGCCAGTAAAGCAAAGACAACCTTCAGTACCCTTGAGATGGCAAATGGTTGGCCAGCACTTTTCTAGAGTTAGACTGGATAAGTTAAGATCTCATGCTATGGTTTTCATATTAAACAGCAGATCTGCGATTAAGACTGACTTTTCCGCTCCCTAGGTGGTACTAACTTAAGCTGGACCTAAGGGCCTCAACAAATTTTATGCAAAATCTCATCAAGTCTGCGAACAGGTTTCTCCGGAAAAAATGACAAGCATAATCCCAAAAAAAACCAATGAATTATCAAGATTTAAGAAATTCATCATGTGAAGGCATCATAAGCTATAGGAAACATTCTGTGAGGTGCCTTGATGAGCCTTTTGCTAATATAAAGAAGATGGTGCACAAATAGGTAGAATTAATGTGTCCGCCAGTATTCGTTATGGTCTTCCTTTGAAAATTAAAGACTAACTGAATCAGAAAAGATTAAATTAGGAACCTAATTATGACAAGAGGATCTTTAGTCAGTTTTTAATGAGGTACTGCTTGTTTAAGAAGCTAACTAGGTAACGCAGCTGTTTGACAACAACATAAGAAACATGGACAGCAGTTAATCAACACAAGTACCTAGAAATACTCAAATGTTCGACAACAAAATTCAGAAAAAGAGATAACACAAATCAAAATATTGCTAATTATACTCAAATGTTCAAAAACAACATAACAAGATACATACTACATTTATACAAGGGTTACACTGAAAATCCTCAACTTTATAAAAGCTTACACCAGAAGATACAGATACAATAACTCAACTCTGCATATCCCCTATTAAGCAAAAGCCTTAAATAATTCTCGGCTTTACAAAAACATTGATCCTAATACACCAGAAGATACAGATGCAATAACTCAACTCTGCATATCCCGTATTAAGCAAAAGCCTTAAACAATTCTCGGCTTTACAAAAACATTGATCCTAATACAATCAACCCCAATACAACCAAATTGGCTTTACAAAAACATTAATCCCAATACAATCAACCCCAATACAACCAAATTGGATTTACAAAAACATTAATCCCAATACAATCAAATGCTTCGCCTAACCAATACCCGGCATTATGTTAAAAAGTGTTCTTTCCTCTTCTTCTTGACTATTCGAGATTTGAGCAAGTATTAGAAAAAAAAAAAAACAATCAATCAAAAACATTAAAAGAGAAATCTGGGTACAATCTCACTTACTAGTAGAATAGCTTCAACACTAGTTCTCATCCCTTCCTTCATATAACTGCAAATAACAACAACAACAAATCGGATAACTTAAAATACCAAAACTTGATCCAATCTGAAAATAACAAAAAACCCTAACCCCCAAAACTTTGAAACACGAAGAAAACAACGAAAAACCCTAAAAAATTAGGGTTTTTCTCTGGGTTTAGATAAATTACTCACTTGACTTTCATACGAGCAAGACGATCTGAAACAGAAGTATCTTTCTCCATCTTTGGTTCTTTAGTACCAAAGGTATAGCTTGAGAGTGGGTATGTATTCACTACTGGAGATGTCACCATTTTCACTCACCAGCCCGCTCAGTCTCCTCTCTTGATGGTGATGATGATGATCTAGCCGATTACAGAGTCGGTCGGTCGGTCGGTCGGTCGGTCAACTCGGGGGTGTTTTCTCTCTGAGAAAACAAAAACCCTCTGAAACTGAAGTGTGATTTTAATTGACCTAAAATATTTTCCCTTCTCTTCCGATGTTTGTTTTAAAGCCAAGACTCTCGATGCGCGTGCTTTTCATTCGATGGGAGTCTGAGTTTCGGTGACTAGGTTTTGCTAAGGGGATAACAAATACAAAAAGTCTAAACCTACCGTGAAATCTAGACAAGATTAAAACCGTGCGGACACAGAACAAACCCCACAAGCCAGGGGCCCGGCAAATTCTCCGGGTGGGGGCCACCAAAGTGTGTCTACACGGTTTTAAATTTGTTAAATACACGGTTCGTTTAGAACCACTATAACAAATACCGTCCAAAAAATAAATTGTGAAAGTATCTTACTAAAAAGTTGGTGGGTAGCCTAGCAACAAAAAGTTGGTGGGTAGCCTAGCAACAAGCTGGGCACCAACACCCTTTTTGATAGCTAAACTTATTCTATAAAAAAGAGTACCGCCTATTTTAATTTATAATTAGCGTCATGGTTCGAGATACAATTCTTCAACCTCTTCAAGAAAATGATAGTTTTTCACCTGTTCACCCAAAATCGAGAAAGCTAAAACACCAAAGCCATAACCATGAAGGGAGCACTTGTCTAGGTATTTATCTTGTTTACGCTTAGTAACCCTAGATATGGCATGACCAGGTATGAAAGTACGAACTCCCCCGCTTACTAAAAGAATTTACATTTACAGGGATTGGACAATTCTTTTCATGATAAAAACAATCGGAAATCTCAATTTCCAAATGTTGGTTATAAAGGCATATATGTTCGACAGTTTTGTGGTTAAAGGAAAGCCAAAGACACACTCGTAAAACCCAAAGAGTAGAAGACTGATCCTGATGGAGAGCATGTTGATATTAAGACCAACTGCTAAGCTCCAGACCAGTCGGTAGCGAATGGTGGCCCTGTCCAGACACTTCGAGGAAAAACTTGTCAAGCATCGCTATGATGATGCAGCCTACATCACTAATGGTTATGTATTAACTTATAACAGCGATAAGGCTTAAAAGAAAAGAAGATAACCGAAACTACGTGCGCTAACTGAGCAACCTAAATCTCAAGCAATCTAATCTATATGAACTATCCAACTCGCCGGAAATATCTAGCTCGGGAATCTAAATCTAGTGGTCCGAGTAAAGTTTGACCTAACGGATTATCCAGTCCACAAAATATATTTTATTGCCAAAAGACAAGGAATAAAATAATACTAATTCAAACAAAAGACAGACATGAAAAATCAAAGCCAACTTCCAAGGTCGGAAGATTAAGGTAAATAACTCGAATTCGAGAGATTAGAAAGTCTAACAACATAGCTCAAAAGATTAAAAATTACAAAGCTCAAAAGATACGAGAGAAGTCCGACTAGGAAAAGTCAAGTGACTAGTTTATAGCTCGAAGAACTAAACCTATTACAGATGAGATGACTAAAGTCATCCCGTGTCCAGCATTTAAGTTTGAAAAGTTAAAGGCTAAAAAGTCTCGAAATTCAACTAAGGCATTGAAATTCCCGGAAAAGGAAAATTGCCAAAAATAGCTAATGAAAAATTTCATCTACAACTTTAGACTGATAATCACAAACTCAAACTTTAATCTTCCCAATAATCACAGGGGGGTGGTGTCAATCAAAATAAACATCCAAACTCTACAAATGAAAAAGCAAAATAAATAAAACTTTCGTTAACTTAGAAAAGTAAACAGAAACTAAAAATCTAAAAATACAAGGGCAATTAATCAGCAAACTCAAATGCTTGATAAGTATCATTAGCCCGATTTGTGTCATCATCATCAACACTAGCATTGACATTGGAAGGAGAGCATCAATGTCGTGAGCAATGAATCTTTGTTAGCGGCAACTTTGATTAGAACTTTCCCAATTTCCATTTTGACCGTAAATTGCAAGTACCAATTTCATGTACTATTTTGAAATATAGCATTAATTTATTCATCCATAGCATCCCTTCATTTGGGATCTTTTCAAGCTTCTAAATAACAAATGGCGACTGTTATATCCTCACAAACTGATTGAACCTCAGATACATACACTTTTGTTTTGACAATACCACTACTTCCCTGATCATGGAATGATCATTAGTAATAAATAGTGTAGGTGATGACGTTGCTTTGGAAGATGGGTACACATTCAAGTCAGATAATGATATGGCAGTGTCATTGGGATTATTACGAGTGGAGGAAGCGGTAGTGGGTTGAACCGACATAGTGGAAAGAGTTGGATTACTCTTTGTCTGGAAAAAAATTTAATATGGAAAATCAGTTTCATCGAACTTGACATGTATATAGATAGTGATCTTATTAACAAGAGGGTCTACACATCTGTATCATTTGTGCATGTAACTATAACCTCAAAAGATGCATTTGATGAGACATTGGATTAAAAGGTCCGAGACAAGGATTACATACTAATTAAAAGGTTTGAGACAAGGATTACATGCACAAACCGAAGGTTTTCAAGAAATAATAATATGGTTTGAGCCGAAACAAAGATTCTAGATGAGATATGAGATGCAGTGTAGGTGTAGGAAGTCTATTAATCAATAAATTTGCAGTCTTAAAAGCATATGACCAATAAAAAAGAGGTAGAGAAGCATGATCAAGAAGAGCCTAACCTGTTTTAACTATATGTATATATATATATATATGCTTCCTTCAAGATGAACCATTTTTAGCATGAACATGAGGGCAAGAAACTCAATGGCATATTCCAGAAGAACCCAAATAAGTGGAGGCACTTAATTTTATACTCACCTCCCTAGTCAAACTGAACAAACTTGATCCTTCTATTAAGCAAATTTTCTACATGACCCTTGAATTTGAGAAATGTTACAAGGACTTCAGACCCATAATCCAAGGGATATAACCAAGTAAACCATATGTATCAATGAAAGAAACATAATATGTGTATCGAGCATAAGGGTTTTAAACATACATTTCTATGAATCAAATCCAATATAATGGACCATATACATCAATGTGAGCAACATAAGAAAAAAGTAATGCATGGCTCTTAGCTAGTTAACAAGCAAAATAAATAGTATTAGATAAATATGTATGAATAACCTCATCAACCTGGAGATAACATATGCCTCAGAGTGTGATAAGTGGATGTCCCCAATTTTTGTCCAAGATGGTTGCTAAAGAGACGTCTGAAGTAAGAAATGCTTTTGAGCTGAGCAACTGTGAAATCCAAGTAACATACACCATCTTTAACAGGACCATGAAGGATAATTCTCCGGTGACCAAATCCTTCACTTATAATTGATGCATATAAATCAAATTATTTATAATAAAAGGAACATGAATCGCATTAGAAATGGTAAACTTGTTTGTATCATTCTGAAAGCAATGAGAACCAACATGAGTAGTTATGCGCAAAACCCGGGCCATATACTTGATCGGTGCCTTGATATCCGGAATGTAGGTTCCGATTAAATAAGTCGAGGTTATGTGGTGAGTATCTCCTGAATTAGGAATCCAACCAGAATGTAAAGTTAAGGTGTCTTCATTGTATACTACAAAGTCTTCAGGTTCTGGATAGGCATAAGCATAATAATTAGCATTGTATGCTTGGACCATAGAGTTGTCATTGGATTTCAATCTATGTCCAGAGCCAAATGACGAGGCTTCTGAAAAATCTGGCACTCTATGTAATAGTTATGCTTCATAGGAGGACATAAATTGTTATGACCATTAGACCTCCCAAATATGCCTCCATTGTCAAATATACCACCAAAAAAACCACCTTGAAATCTTCCATCAAATCTATTTCCTATAAAACCATTTTGACTTTTGAAAGTTTCCTCTAGTAGAGTAGTTATATCATTGATGATAAAAATGATTATAAGGAGATTGTTTCATGGAGAAGGAGGATAATTACCAGATCTAGAAACATAAGAGCTGGAAAATTAACTGTAAGAACTAGGTTGAGAAGAATTCGATTATTGAGAGATATTTTCGTAAACGGTCATGAGATCAATTGCAGTTCGGAATTTACACGAGTCTCTTAAGAGAGTAGCAGTCCCGGTAGTTCAGAAGAAGTAGTCAAATTCGTATGTTCTTGAGTTGTTGTGTGCAGATAGAGGTCTTAAAAGCATTGAATTGAGATGACATAGATATGAAAAATTAGATCCTCGTCAGAAATTTCCCCATCGGTTTGTTCTAATCGATGAGAAATTGATCTTTCTTTGTTAATGTAGACCAATATTGAATCAAAAATTTTCTTTAACGAGACTAGGTATGTTTTTCTCTCTGCATTATTATTGATTTGGGTGGCGTTGTAATTGTGTTCCAATTTTATCCATACCTCATGAGAAAATGTAAAATTAAAGCTTGCAAGTGTGCTTCTTCAAGACATGCGAAGATTAACCAGCCGAAAGTGCCTGATCTTGATTGATCCAATGAATTGTAAATTGGATTACGAATCAACTCATTTTTATCATCGAATCATCAATAAACGAATGATCATCCAAGATCGCTTGCAACATCAAGATACTTAAGTCGATAAAACTTTCGCAGACATTGAAAAGAACCATCAACAAACCGTAAGAGATTGTAACTTCTAAATAGGGGTACGATTTAATATCCATAGATATCGGTTTATATTTGATGATTTTGATGGATGTTTAAAGGTTAAAGCTATGTGTTTATTTGATTCCGCCATTGAAGAATCGAAAAGAGGAATTTGAGAAATTAGGTATTTGATACCATGTCAAGAGAGTAATTGTTCTTAAACATAGCTCTCTGATTGGTTTATATTTCACTGAATCATTCTTGTTATAGAGAAAAGAGAGAAGACGAACTATTTAAACAATTCTCTTAACCGACTTGACTTAACTACTCTAGGCGGTTTCCAACGACGTATACAATAACTAACATGCCAGTCACCCACACATACATATGACAAAAGCTAGCACAACTCTATCCTCTAATAATTGTTAATGAGTTTGGTTGTTTTTTCGGTGGTGCTATTCAAATTCTCCTATTCTCCACCTCCCTACTCTGCTCCCTCCAATCTAAACCTCACATCTAAACCTCACATCTGGGAAATTGTGAACCCCGCCTATATCTGAATGTGATTCAAATGCTGAATGTGTGGTGTAGATTGGAGGGAGCAGAGTAGGGAGGTGGAGGATAAGGAGATGAATAGAATTTCCGTTGTTTTTACCCAATCAAAATATTTTTTATCCATATTTTAATTCATATCAACTATATAAAAAATAACATTTCAAAATAACACATAATTAAGTAAACAAATTAATTTAAACGTCATACTTATTGGTAATTTTTTGAGATTTTCGTCCATGGCCGACTACATGGACTTAATCGATGGTTTCGGTTTGGTTTTAAGATCTACCGGAACCGAATTAGATCTACCACACAAACGCAAATTTATAATCATTAAGAATCACAAGTAGTGAGCACGTGCGATGCACGTCGGCAACATTACTTTTTCTTAACTTTTTCCTTGCATTTTTGAAAAGCAATACTTTCATTTTATTTTTCAATTTGGTTTATTATTAGGTGAAAATGAAAAAAAAATGAAAATATCACTTTCAAGGAAACAAAGGTGATCTTTCGTATCACAAACTAAAATTTATAAGTAATTTTATAGTATATTAAGTGAAGTATTTGAGCATCATATATAGATAACATGTAAAAGGTACATAGACTCTTTCAATTTACCTTTAAATTATAGCTATTTTTTTGGAGAACTTCAAATATATTAAAAAATAAAAATTTGATTTAGTTTTTTATACTCGTTGCGTAGGTGATCTAAAGAGCTTTCCAAATATATAAAATTTACAAAAATCTGACGTACCATTTAGAAGATACGAAGTTTTAAAATATTTATCTATATTTTTATAAAAATGACATTTCTGTAAATAAACGATTTCACATATTATTATTTTTTTAAGTCCTTATTCTGTTAAACATTTCAGTCCATATTGAGATTTATTAACTAAATGGCCCCTATTCCGTTAAGCATTTTGGTCCCTATTCCGTTTGGTTAACCAAATTCCGTTAGGTGAACCAAAAATGGGTAAGGATTTTTTATTTAGCTTGCTTGCATTAAAGAGGGGGGTGATTTTTCGTGTTAAGAAAAAATTCCCTTTTCTGATCGGATTTAGGATGCAAGGAGGAAAAGTAATTGAGGTAATAATTCTCTCTGTATTCTTATTTTCTTATATTTCATCCAAACTCGATTCAATTTTCTTTTTACGTTACTAAATACTTTGAAATTACCCCCTCGAGTCTGATATTGATTGATCTAAATTGCAGATATCATGCAAAAAGATTTTAAGGGTTTCTCTTTATAGGTTACTATATATTTTAGGGTTTACGCTAAGCCTGATATTGATTGATCTAAATTGCAGTAAAAGGATTTGAAGGGTTTCTCTTTTGATTTTTAGGTTTTCTATTTTGTTTATATATAACCGTTTAATTTTTATGTTTCTTGCAATTTTTAATACAGAGATTTTAAAGATTTTTCTTTTGTTTTTTAGGTTTTCTATTTCGATTTTGGAAACTGCTTGACTAATTTGGATGTTCACATCTACTAGAGTTTGTTGTAGGTTATGTAGAGGTGATCGGTGTTGATTAAAGGTGTTGTTGCTTTGCAATGGGAGAATTGCTAGAAAGGGTTTCAAGTGTTTCCTCCAAAATTGAAAAGATTTCAAAGTTAAGAAGTAACCAAAAGATTTCTAAGTTAGGGGACTTCCACATTTACTACAACTTTCTTTCGACATCACATTTGATTTTATTGATTAATATAAAAGATCTTCATAATCTTTTACTACAAATGTGAGGTTCTTAACAGTACAAAGAGGCTTCGTTGTACTAATATTTCACATTCGTAGGCTTTGATCCATCAAAGAGTAATATAACTTATCAACAAAAAACAAGGACAAAACTATTGAGACTCGTAGAAAGTAAAATTATCATGAAAACCATCACTGTAAAAGTGTAGTGGACAACATCATAATCTTTCAAACCCGAATTACAATAGAAAGAAAAATAATAATAAAGAAAAAGCGAGATTGAAGAATTGAGTTTAGCATACCTAGAAGTTAAGGATTCAAAGAATTCAACATATAGTTGTCTTTCCGTATCCTTCTAACACTTTGAATTTATATTGTGTTTGGGGAGCCAGAACATCCATGGTTAACACTCGAATGCTAAACTCGATTAGTAATAAGTAAGGGAGATAGAAATAGAAAAAAAATTTCTATTAAATAAAAAAATTTGGTCCATGCTACCAAAGTCAACAAATCAACGATTAAAAATTTTCTCTAAAACTTTTGTTTCTTTAATCTAAATATCCGCCACATGTGTAGCTTAACAGTTGATAGTTTTTTTTACACCACAACGATATTGCCAGGTATTTTTCACAAGGAGAGTTAAGCTAAAAGAAAGTTACACAAACCATCTTGAGTAACAAAAATAGAAGGTTGAATCCAACTACTAGTAAAATAAATATTAAAATAAGTTACGAGAGTTTTGTATTTATGGAAATTAATAAAGTTAGCATGCATGTTATGGTTTACTCATAAATGTTAACAAACTGAACTTATTTGTACCAGTAAAACGAGGCAGTTTACAATAGAGAAAAAGAAGAGTAGTTTATTGGTCCATAGTGTAAGAGTAGTTTTATTGGTCCATAGTGTAAGAGTAGTTGACGTGATACTAGTGGTGGAAGAGAAAAATATCGTCTCATAATCTACGTTACAAAATTTAGGTCAATCGTCCCATATTACATGTCAACTTTCTCCAAAGTAATTCTGGCATTCCCTAAAATTATCATGAATTTCTTGTATGCTCAAAACTATTCAACGTCATAAATATTAAAATGTTACACATCGTATTTTTAAAACTTGAAAATCATCAATATTTAAATTTATGTTAAACTTCCTAGCAACTTCTTTTTTCCGATATTATTAAAAGATAGACAAGGAGTTTTTCACCTATTTTGTTGAAAAGTCTAGTTTTAACAAGTTTCATCATCGACAACACTCGCTCGGTTATTCGGATTTCATCTTTGTCTTTATCCAATTGTATGAAGAAAATCCATCACTTTTGTCCTTACGATTATCTGGCTTAGTCATGTAAAATTGAAATTAAAAATAGATAGTCTTCTCTCTAAATCACTTCTCCAACTTTTTGTCCTTAAAAGTATTATTATCTATCATGCAATAAATCATAAAATCATCAAACGAAATAAACAATCCCAAAATTTTAAATATGAAAGATAGAAATCAATTTATGATGAAAATTTATTTGTCGCTTAAATTATTTTTATGTAAAGCCAAAAAAAAAAAATGAATTAAATATATTAAGTTACATTCGGCTTATAAGACAAGTTCCCGATCTTCATACTCAAAATTTAACCATAAAAATTTATAAGTTATTAGTTAGTCTCTTGTTCACTTTTCTACGTAGAAAACCAAAATCTAAAATGTTAAGTTAGAAACGAAAATGTGTTTAACAGGTGGTAAAATTGGAAAAAAGGGTTATTTAACGTTTGGTACCCAAAGAAATGTCCAACACCTAGGTTTGGTACCCAATATTTAAAATATTAAGGGTTGGTACCTAAAAATTTCGTTGATCTGTCAAGTCAAAACTTTGACCTAACTTTGTTATAATATCCGTTACAAATGTCCTTTTTTACCTTTGCAATCATATCAATACTAACAATGACACACCTATCCTAACGTCAACATAACACGTGTTTTAATCTCTATCTCGCTACTTAGATTAACGGTCGTGATAAGATCTCACTAATGAGATAAACCACCGATGACCAAAGACCTTCTAAAACAAATCACAGACATTTCCCCCTCCTCCTCCTTCACTACCGATTTGTTCAAGAGAAGAAACATTTATTTTAACAATTCTCATTTCCCAGCTTGCAATTGGTGTTGAAGAATTGAGAAAAGGGATTTGTTGATGAAGAACAACCTGTCTTAAAAATCAAATACTTCATTGTTGTTTTAAACCTGCAAAAAATCAAATTGCACCTGCCAGTTTTATAAAACAAAGCCAAAAGGTATGTTAAATCATTTAATCTTTATATTACTGTTTTATTTTGATGGTAATATGTGTTAGAATTTACAAATTGGAAAGTTAGGCTTTTATAAAATGGCAACATTTGGGTTTTTCTTCCAAATTAGGGTTGATCAGCTTGATTATGCGAATTGGAGGATGGGTTTTTACTGCATTTCATTGTGGTGGTAGTGGATTGTTGCTGGTTTTGGTGGATGTTAATGGTGGTTGGTTATGTTTCTACTCGAATCGATGAAGATTTTGGTTGGCTACAGATCTGATGTTAAACAAATTAAAGCAAATAAACGAGTTTTTTTTGTATTCCACGGGTTTTGATGCGGCGAATTTTTGGGTCTGTATCTACACTATCTCCCAAAACGCATTGCAAACTCCATGAAAATTAGTAATTGTAGAAACATGGACAATGTGAGAAGAAGATGAATTTTATAAGGACGATAATGATAAATTGAATGGGATTTTGATGAAATTGGTATCAAAGAGTAAAAGACTTTGATCGAATGACTCAGAAAAAAATTGAAGAACAGTTGATTGTTAGTATTATAGAGTTGTGGTATGATTATGAAACTTGGGTTCTTGTTAGAACTCAAATTTGTAGATGGGAGAAGATATAAAAAAGGGTTGGAAATACAGACAGAAACTCACATTTACATCACCGGCAAAAGCACAGTAGGTGTTCGACAATAGTCTTGAATGAGCTGAACACCGCGATAGAAGATGGATCACACTTTTTTCTTAACATCACGTGCTAACGGTGTTAACGCACTGTTAAGTAACTAATATTTACTAATAATTCTAATTATTTAAGTAACAGAAGGTTAGTCATCTGTTTGACTTCACAGTCTCTGACTGGTCAAGGTACCAATCCTTAATATTTCAAATGTTGGGTACCAAAGCTAGGTGTTGGACATTTGTTGGGTACCAAACGTTAAATAACCCAAAAAAAAAATATATAGAAGTGGTTATATAGTATTTACCTAACTAATCGTATATTTTAATAAATTAGAAAAAAATATCTTTTTGGTATAATTATACGGCCCGTGATATATTTTTTTTAGAATTATTTAGGGATTGCTAAAATCTATTCAATTTGTTTTAAAAAAAAACAATTTCTGACAAATATGGAAAGTTATAACGTTTTATTTCGTATTAGTTAACAGTCCCTACATGAAAATGTTCCAAGAAGGTATGCCTGCTTTGTGATATGTCGTATGGAATACAAAAGCGAGAGACGTATTGACCACTTGTGCCAATATTTTTTCTAATAGAGACTAATCTTTCCGGATCCTCGAGGACCGTCAAATCAATACCTTAAATTCATATTGAGTTGGATGTGTAGGAATAATAGCATCCATGGTTACTTCAGTAGATAGATATTAACTGGTCTGTATTAGCGGAAATGAGAGGGAGACACATATAAAGTTATATTTCATTCGATGTTTTCAATGTAAGCATATCCGACGGTTCAAATTTTCCTTCTTCTTTTTTTATGTTAGATTTGCGCCACATGTCCACAGTCCTAGATTATTGAATATTAGTGTTTTGGTTATGATTAATAGGTCTGAAAACATGTACAATGCGCATGTAACTCGTTTCAAGTATAATCGATTTTTCATTCCCGATCGATTTTTTTTTAAACTCAAAATATGTGCTTGTGCTCTCGTTTATTTTTTTGCAATATGATGTGCTAAATTTTTCTATGTCCATTACAGAGTTAGAAATCAACATACATTAGCAGATTTATGCAATACCGCGCGAACAAATAAAACCAAAATAGTCTTAAGAATTTAGTCAAGCAAGTTACATACAAAAGAAAAAACAAAAACTGTGGAGTAATCCTATTTTCAAATATCATAATACCCTTTAGTTCCATCACTAATAAAATAAAATAAAACCCTTTAAGTGATGTCACAAACTACAAAATCTTAATGTTGCAAAGTAACCAACTACAAAGCACATATACGTTCCACGCTCACCGCATACATTATTTTGAGGTCTTGAGTTCAACTCTCAATGAAATCAACCGGTTTTTATATCTGCAATGTTTGGAAACTAGAACAAGAGGAAATGTTGGTATATGTCCACATTCTCTCGGGATTGCAAACTATAGTGAACTTATTTGAAACTAGTGTGGGGTATGTGTCCTCTGGGATTGATAAAAATATGAACAAGAGGAAATTTCAAACCTCCTCTCAAGAAAAGACTTATAGGTGTCCTTTATGTAAAAAGACAATTGAATGAAGAAAATTTTGAACACATTCTTAAAGCGGGTTGATTGCAACTATAGTGAACTTATTTGGAAGTGGCCTGGGTAGCATGTTTTGTTTCATTAATCCAAGATCCTTTGAGGATGTTTTTAATGCTGCAAAAACTAAGAGTCCTGCAGTAAAAGTGTTATGGAGAAATGCAGCTTTTATAACAATCAAGGAACTGTGGTTTGCCAGAAACAGATGTGTGTATGAAAATGAGGAATTTAAGGAGAGCAATGTAAAGACTAGAGTTAGGAAGTTCACAATTGAATGTGATGCATGAATGAGGGAAACTGTGTGGAATTCAGCTTATGACCTACAAGTGCTTAAAGCTTTTGGGTTGAATTGCATAAAGATCAGATATCAAAGGGTTCAAGAATTTTTCTTTTTCTATCTACCTGATGGACACCAACTTCTATTATGCTGTGATGGAGATTCCAAAGGAAATCTAGGGGAAGCAGGATATGGGTTCATAGGTAGGCACAATAATGGTGAATGTGTTATAGCTATTGCACAGTTGTTTGGTTGTGGCAACTAATTTCTGTGCAGAGATAATGTCAATCCTGTGTGCTGGAGAATGGGATATTAAGCATAAGTTTGTGAATGTACTGTTTAGATCAGATTCAAAAGTTGTGATTGAAGCCTGTAAATCCATGAAAGTTCCTTGGTTTGTCAGACAAGATGGAAAAGAATATGTGACAGCCTCTCCCGAGATCATGGTGCTTCCCACACAGCTTTAGAGAGATCAACTTCTCGGTGACACTTTAGCAAAAAAAGGTGCAAGTCTAGCAAAGGGTGAACTTCTTACATTTGAGCAGAAACCTCCATTTTTACAATGTATGGAAATTGAGAATTAATCTAGGTTCAATTAGATAGTCTGAATTCTTTAGTGATGTAAAAGTTGTCTAAATGACAACTTCTTTTTGTTTTCTGGTTTTTTCCTTGTTTTTTGTTTTTCTTTGTAGCTTCATATGAAGCTGAATTTCTTGTATTCTTTGGCTTCCTTTTGTTTTAATAAAATCATTATTATCAAGCAAAAACAAAAAAGCACATATAAATCAAATCCAGATATATGACATGGCTTGTTTGAAACATATGTAAACATCGGAGTAAGAAAATCCATTTCTGCTCTATTATGCTCCATATAGCAAAGATCATTTAGTCGCTCTAGTTATGGGTATTTTTTTTTGATTTCGCTATCTTATCTTTCCTCTTATTTTCCTCTTCATTCCTTCCTCTTCTTCTTTCCTTCATCACAGTCCTCCTTTGTTTCTATCCTCTAATCTCTAGTTATCGACTTTTATTTGTTCTCACTTTCGAAATCTACCGTTGTATATCAAAAATCAGTATAGTTCAACAAACTCATATTATTCTTCTCTATTTGTCATGTTCTTCAACTTCTTCGACAACATGAAGCATGTTATTTCCTTTGTTAGGTTTTTGGTTTGGGAATTCATGTTGTAATGAGAAGAAAATATCAAATATGAACAAGTTCTTAAGAAGAGATTCAATAATATCAATTTCCCGTTTCATTCTTACAATGAGATTACAATTTATACCACATACATAATAACTTCCTAAACTAATCTATAACCGATGAAGAAGTTATAACCAAATTGTGATATCCTAACCGATGTCTAAGTTAGACATTTATTCAAATACGTAATGTACATAATACTTTGTGCCATCTCTAACACATAATATTTCTCCGCCCTAAAATTGCTCTTCTCCCCGTGTGCAAAATCAAGAGTACGTCTCCGAACTCGTTCATAATATATATATATATAGCTTCAACAACACCGATAACTCCAGCACATATCGTTACCTTCCCTTGCCATAAATGCCCGTGTCCTTAAACGAAATCTGGAAAAACATCACTGATGTCGTTAAAAGTTTCCCAAATAGCATCTGCATGACACTTAAACCATCGGCCAAAAATTAGGACTCCCCTTTTTGTCTTTGATAAAAAAATCATATCCCATAAGACGGACTAGCCATTTCCGCTTTGCTGTTGCAGAGATGCTTCGCCCCACAAATATTTCAAGTTTTGATGATTGGTACGAACAATGATTTGTCGACCCGAAAAATATGGACTCCACTGCTGAATTGCTAACCGAAATGACGAGGGTACTGAAAAAGCGGGGGTCAAACAACCACACCTAATATTTCGCTTAGCAATCTGTATGGACTAACTCCAATATACTTTCAAGAGAATCAACTAGACAGTCAGACTCAATCTTAAGAAAAGTATATCAAAGAGTTATATCTCTCACAGTTTTGTAACCGTATCAAAGAGTTATATCTCTATCTCCCATAGACAGTCAGACTCAATCTTCATTTAGATATGAGTAACTGTACCTAAACGTGTACACCTTTGTTGGCTCAACAATAGTTAACCGAAGTTAGCCATATGAACACTTTCATATCAACCATATTTATCTTAACCATAACTAGTTCAAATGACTCAAATGAAACTAGTTCTAGAGTTGTTCAATTGTTTATATTCTCATAGAAGTATACATGACACAATTGAAGCAAAATCGATTTTGATTCACTCGAATCAATTCATGAACATTATATCCACGGTTTGTAAAAGATTGCATTCCTTAATATATAAATGTATTAGTTCATAAATAAACCGATTTTAGAACATAACCTACTCAAGTATGCAAACGCGTACGCATACCTAAGTAGCCGGACTTGGATTGTGTTCGCAAGTATGCAAACAGGTATGCATACTGTCGTACACTTCCAAGCTTCAGTTGAATCCAGTATGCGTACTATAGTACCCGGACTTCAAATGACTTCGCCAGTACGCGTACAGGTACGCATACTCTAGCTCATGGACTTTACCTGACCTCGCCAGTACGCATATGGGTATGCATACTACATTCCAGTCTTGGATCAACACATATGCAAGTACGCATACTGTGCTCATAATCCAATTTTGGTTAAGTGTTCTAAACTCTCATTTCAATCATTGAAACATTCTTAGAAAACGACAATAGCTGTCTCACACAAACTATTAGCTTCGAAGCAATTTTCAAGTGATCGAATGATTATTACGAAACATTCCGAGTCAACATCAAATGACTGTCTCACACAAATCATGTAAGATGTTACAAGGCGATTTTCACATGATCATCTTTTGAATTTCATCAAGAATATAAGATGAACTTGGTTACCAACACATATTTCGAGAAATATGTAAGCGAGTTAAACTCAGCTCGAAATATCAAATGTGTATAATCGAATTCTATATATTTATACGACTTTTGTCTCAAATAGGAGATAGAGTAGATAGACTTTTGAGTTATAGATGAGTTCAAGTCTCCATATACCTTTTGTTGATGAAGTTCCACAAACTCCCCTTAGTAGTTCTTCGTCTTCTATCGATGACGCCGTGAAGTCTAATGCTCAACTAAATTTTCTATCCTAATCAGAGACTTAGCTATAAGTAGACTAGAAATCAAGATTTATAGTTTTTGGAACTAAACTTGACAACAAGCTTGAGATAGCAACGCTTGTGAGTTCGACCGAGCAGTGCTCTAACAGGTACTAATACACCACAATCTTTTCGATATCAACCCATATGTCTGTTACCTTCAAGTGATCTAATATAGACGGAACCGCTGAAGATAACAACCATAAGATATACACATGGTATATAGTTTCTAGTTCGAAATCGAACTTTAACTATAAGGATCAACCCGAGTATTTGGGATTAATGTACAATTGCAATTACTTTAATTATAACTTTAACAAATTATAATGCGAAAAGTAAAGTAAAAGCACGGAACAAGAGTTTGTTAATGAGGAAACTACAAATGCAGAAAACCCCCGAGACCTAGTCCAGTTTTGAATACTCTCATAATTAATCCTCTAAAGCACTTATCACTATAAAACAAACCCTATATAAAGCACTTATCACTATAAAACAAGAAAACTTTTCTTATTGGTTTCGTATCTTTGTGAATTTCTTTGGGCACAAACTTGATCGGATGTGATATGACTAGATCTAGTTTATCTTTTGATATAATTGTTATTGCTAGTCATATTAAGATCGAAGAGCTATCGTTATGGTAATTCTTTTTGACTTGATCTGGTTAACTTGTTTAATCCAAATTTTTGAAAATCAAAACCCGACAAAGGAGTTTAATTGATTTTAAACAGAAAATCCTTTGTCACACTCAAAACATATATCTCTGATTGATATCCTGAGATAGGAGAGTGGTTACCAAACATACTAGTCCTTTATTGTTTGTAAGACGACCCAAAGGGTTGAGTACATAAAGTTGTTGATACATGAAAATAACCAATCCTAAAATAGATAGCCCTCTAACCTATCAAGGGTCCCTATTAGGGAGGAGAGACTAGGGGACTAGACTTAACCCACTAGGATGGGGTAGTTCTACTCCATCCAAGACCATGTTAGGTTGGTTGGGCTTTATCCCAAGGAGAAAGCCTCTTAGGGTTTGGTATTAACTTAAGGAAAGGGAAATGGTAGTTTTAGTAATATGTTAATCTTATGGGCACTTATTCATAAGATGGTCATTATAAAAGGGGAAAGAGGGCACACTTATTAGGACATCATTAATCCACCATTACCTCTCCTAAACCTCTCTACACTTTGGGAGTACTTTCTGTGATTAGGGCTAGTTCCTCCTTCCCACGTTTTACCCTATCAACATTGCGACCACAGTGGGAGGTTCTTAGCCTCTTTTCCAGCATGATACTCCCAAGTGCGAGCCAGGAAGTACCAGCGGGCGGAGCACCCCCCAAACCCGGATGATGTTTCCGTAGAAGACGTACATGGAGAGAGTGATGATCAGATACGCTTCCGTACAATGGTTACTACGCCCATTGTGCAAGGAGCAGGAGCGTCCCAAGGTGCAAGTGCGTCCCAGAAGAAAGGAGAGATTCTTAAAGAAAAAGTTACGGCTGAGACGAGCGAGCGAGAAATGTCTGAAATTCAAGAGGAGTTAGATGCGTCTATCAAAAGGCAGCAAGAACTGCGCGGGCTCCTAAAACGAGTGAGAGAGCAAAACGTAGCAACCCCTAGAACGGTCAGTGCTAAGAATATTATCTCGGGCATGACGGAAGACACGATTGCAAAATATTTAGAGACCAATTATCGGGTGACAAAGCATGATGCATATGACTCGCTGGAATCACCATATTCCGTGGAAGTTGACAGACAATGCTTTTACCTGGTATGACAAATTGAAACCCGAAAGTATCAGCTCATGGTCCGCCATGGTACAACTCTTCTTGAAGAAATTTTACTCCGCCCAAAGAAGGGTCACGACAATAGATTTAGGAAGGTGCTCCCAGCGGGTAGGAGAAGAGATCGGCAAATACATCACTCGCTTCTGAGATTTTACGTTAGAATGCCACGAGGATATCCCAGAGGAGCACTAAGTGGAAATCTGCATCAGAGGAATGGACACTGTTTTCCGGTTAAATCTGACGAACTTCAAATTTCAAACCTTTGTGGAGGTTGAAGAGGTTGCATCCCGGATATCAGATTGTGCGGAAGTTATGATCTCTGGAGCGGGCGGACACACTTGGCAATAATATTCTGTCAACGCTGCGTCTGCACCAACTTTCAATGATCAAGGAAGTGAAAAAGGAAAAGGCGGAGCTGCTTTTGGCTCTTATCGTGGATGACAGTCCGGAAGAAGGGGAGGAAGAACAGATGGAGGAAGATCTAACCGCCACCGCTATTGCCGTGCAGTAAAAAGCAGATAATAGGACTTTTGGAACAATGGTTATCGAACAAGGAAGAAACTCTGCCACCCGTGTCCGCAGAACCTACCGCGGCAGATAAGACACACGGACGTATTGCCACTACCACATGAGAGTTCACAATCTGACTGTGGAATGTTATTCCCTTCGGTACATTGTACAAAGAAAGCGAGCCAGATGCGATCTGGAGATAGGAGAGCAAAGCATCAAAAGTGATCCGCTTCCTCAGCATCAAGTTATGATGATTTCATAAGAACCTACTGAGGGAGAAGCTTGGAGGCCTTGGGAGGATGCGGAAGAAGAAGAAGTCTGTGAAGTTTCTAAGACATCGATCTTTCCGGATACGAATGGAATTGCTAGTAAATTTGCTCAAACTGTTTTGGCTCAACAGTTCTTCGACTCTCTGGGTTTTAGTGAAAACCAAGTCCGTGAAGCATCCAAGGCTATCACCGCGAGTGCATCCGAGAAGGCGTACAATCCTATACCTAAAGAGGCTATCACCTTTACGGATGAAGATATATGTTACCGGGGGAGCACCTTCGCCCCTTATACCTGAGAGCTTTTATTAACAAACAACCCCTCAAGCGAGATTTCATATATGGCGGAGCCTCCCTCAACCTAATTTTACTACACACGTTGGAGTCCATAGGAGTGTCGAGAACAACAATTAAGATGTGCGTGACAACTGTCAGAGGATTTGGAGGACAGACTCAAACAACAATTGGGATAGTACATCTGATGATGAAGGTCAGACCTATTAGAGCACTCACTCCCTTCTACGTACTTGAGGATGATACCATGTTCCATGTATTACTTGGGCGAGGATGGCTCCTGAATCACAAGGTAGTAACATCGAAGTATCATCAGTGTGTTAGAGCTAATATTGGAGGAAAGCAATTCCGGATCCCAGCCATGAGAAATCCATTCGGACCGGAAGAACCTTACATGGCTGACGCAGTTTTCTACACACAACCTGTCTTAGACCAAGGAGAGCAGTCGGAGCATCTAACACCACTCCCAAAATGGGAAGACTTCTAGCCGGAAGAGCAAGCAAAGGGAAAGGCTAAGTTGGTACTCAGTCCATCACGGATGGGATCTGTCACGGGAAGTAAGAGAGCAATAATAGAAATAAAGAATATCAAGTTCAAAGGTTTCTCGCGGTCGGAAGGTGGACATGTCTACCGCTTATAGCAATTAGCCGGGGAAGTCTCCCATTGTCAACACGATTGTGCTATGTCATCAGCAGATGAAGAAATGGCGGAGACGACCCCAATAGTCGAGGATTCACAGGAAGAGGTAGAAGTTCCTATCTCAGAGAAAGAAATAATAGAGAGCTTACCTGAGGAAAAGATAAAAGTTGACCCAACCCTCGATGGGCTATAAGAAATAAATCTTGGCTCGGAAGACAAACCCCATTGCGTACGCATCAGTAAACATTTGGAAGAAAAGGAAAGGTTACGGATGATTAAGCTGCTCCGCGAATACCAAGACGTGTTTGCGTTTACATATGATGAAATTCCCGGCTTGGATAGTAGTCTGATCGCGCATAACCTCAACGTCTCACCCGAGTACAAGCCAGTTAAACAATGGGCCGTAATTTTCCGGAAAAAATAAAATTGGCTATCAAGGAAGAGGTGGAGAAGCTGCTGAAAGCTAAATTCATTAAGCCGATCCAACACCCCGTGTGGTTGGCTAATATCGTACTGGTAGCAAAGAAGAATGGAAAAGTCCGATGTTGTGTTGATTACCGAGATCTGAATCGCGCATGCCCTAAAGATGATTTTCCAGTACCAAATATAGACATAATGGTGAATAATACGTGAGGATACAATATGTTTTCTTTTATGGATGGGTTTAGCGGATACAACCAAGTAAGGATGGCCGCGGAGGACGCTCATAAGACAGCTTTCCAGACGTCGTATGGAAATTTCTACTACGTTGTGATGCCATTTGGATTGAAGAATGCAGGCGCGACTTATCAACGGGCGATGGTAGCTATTTTCCACGATATGATGCATCAAATAATGGAGGTATACATAGATGATGTCGTGGTAAAATCAAGAGCACGAGAAGATCATCTAGATCACTTAAGGCGCGTCTTTAACAGATGCAGAAAGTATCACTTAAAGATGAATCCCCTCAAATGCTCTTTCGGGGTTACTTCTGGAAAATTCTTGGGATTTGTTGTTACAGACAAAGGGATATAGATCGACCCGGACAAGGTAGAAGAAATAACCACCATGAGGTCGCCTACAAATGTGAAAGAATTGCAAACTTTTATAGGAAGAATGTCTTATGTCCGGAGATTTATCCCCAGATTGGCACAATTGCTGTTTGTATTCTCACCCTTATTAAAAAAGAATAAACCGTATGAATGGGGAGATGATCAAGAGCGATCCTTCCAGAAGCTTAAAGAATGCTTAATCAGCGCACGAGTCTTACGACCACCCGTCAAAGGCGAACCCCTATATCTATATACAACATTTACTAACGTGGCAATTGGAGTGTTATTGGCTCAAGACCTCGGCAAAGATCAACTGTGTCCGATCCATTATGTCAGCAGAGGGTTTAGAGATACGGAATTCAGGTATTCGAAAGCGGAACAAGAATGCTTAGCGCTCATATATGCTACACAAAAATTACGATCCTATCTGCTCGCCCATGAAACCATAGTGGTGACAACTGCTAATCCAATCTCCTATGTAGCTACAAAACCAGTCTTGTCCGGCAGAACAGCCCGCTAGTTGCTACAGTTGTCCAAATTTGAGCTAAAGTATTAGCGATCCAAAGGAGTACGAGGGGAGGCATTTGAAGACTTGTTGGCCGCATTCCCAAGTACAGATATGATGGAGATAAGCGAAGAGATACCCGGAGAAATCGCAGAGGCTGAAGAAGAAGAACGATGGGTAATGTTTTTTGATGGTTCATCATACGGTTCGCATGGAGGAGCCGGTTTAGTTTTTGAAACACACACGCGAGATCGGTTATTATTCTCCTTCAAGCTAGATTTCGAATGCAGCAACAACGTAGCTGAATATGGCGAAGGAGATTAATTTGGGAGCAATAGATATCAAAGGGGACTCGAAGCTAGTCACGAACCAAATATCAGGAGATTTTCAGGTAAAAGAGCCGCATTTAGCTCCTTACCGAGCCGAGGTCCAAGAGCTGATAGCAAAGAGAGGAAGTACTGTCATCGAGCATACCGGTAGGACCACTAATCGCCATGTGATGCACTAGCGACTTTAGCAACAAAGATGCAATTGAACGAAGTAGATGAAGGAACGGTGGTGGTAAAGAAAAGGGCGTTACCGAGCACGCGGAAAGAAGACGCGGCATTCGAGCAAAAGGACAATTGGAGAACATCATATATTGAGGACCTTACTAGAGAGGCGGATGACCAACTTCTGCCTACTAAAATTCTAGAGCAATTTGTCTTGATAAGGGGAGCATTATATTTTCGAACACCCGGAGGAGCCTTATCATGTTGTGTAGGGAAGCTAGAGGCACAAGAACTGTTGGACCACGTCCACGAATTTTTTTGCAGATAGACAGGGGGAATTCCATTATATCGCCGCTTGCAGAGGATGGGTGTATACTGGCCGAACATAGCAGTTCAAGCGGCGGTGGTACATGATAAATGTTAAGATTGTCAAGCGCCCTCACAACAAACAAAGGTTTGTAGTACAGAAGTAGAGGATTGGAGACTGCCTTATATAGATTTCATTCAGCACGAGCGTGTGCCGCAAAATAGACAAGATGCACTCAAGGTTCAGAGGAAAGCCGAACGTTTCTTTATGAGAGAATGAATTCTCTACAGGAAAAGCTATGGAGATAAGATATTACGCTGCCTGTTACAAGAAGAAGCAGAGGTAGTCATGGCCACAACTCATAATGTGGAGCACCAAGGTATGAGGAAACTCTTCCTGCAATTGTACGAAGGAGGGTTTTACTGGCCCACAATGGAATTCAACACAGCTGAGCATGTGAAGAAATGTCAGCAATGTCAAAGCCATGGGCCGTTAATCCGCTCCCCGCATACCTTGCTACATAGTGTTGTCACTCCCTGGACCTTTCACAGCCGGGGACTTGATATCATTGGGCCAATCAGTCCAACCTCATCCGGACGACATAAGTATATCATTATTGCGACCGAGTATTCCTCTAAATATGTAGAAGCCATTCCACTTCGAGACTATGCAGGAGCTACAATCGCAGCATTTATCAAAGAACATATCATATGCCGATTTGGCACGCCAATGGTCATCCGCTTAGACAATGTGACTTCATTTGTCAACCAGGCGGTTAAGGAATTGCTAGATCAGTACGACATTAAGTTTCATACGTCGACTGTCTATTACCCCCAGGGGAATGGACAGGAAGAAGCTACTAATAAAACATTGTTAAGGATATTAAGCTGCACAGTACATGATCACCATAGAAGTTGGCATGAGCAGCTACCCCTCGTACTTTGGGCATACCGCATCTCCAAGAGAAGTTTGACTGGAGCCTCTCCTTATTTCTTGGTTTACGGGGAAGATGCAATATTACCAGCGGACCATCCCTTCTACACATGTAGCCATGGCCAGTCTCACTACCCCGGACGAGATTAGCCGTTTCGCCCATCTTGATACGCTGGAGGAGCACCGAGCTAAACCTGAGCGATTTGCGGATAAGTAGAGACAAAGGACAGTGAGATACTATACTCAGAAGGTAAAAAAACGAACTTTCTGCATCAACGACATTGTCATGAAAATCGCTCCGCACGTACAATGAGATGCAAAGGCTGGAAAGTTCGCCGCAAACTGGGAGGGCCACCTATATGATTAGTGAAGCTGCGGAAAGAGGATACTATTACCTTAAGCGAATGAGCGGATCTCGCATCAACACTCCTATTAATGGTAAATGGTTAAAAGCTTACTATGCATGGCAAACTAAATATACGCCGAGTGGTTGATTATCAATAATAAAACTTTTATCTTAAATGATGTGTCAAAAATAAAATAAAATAATATAGCCCCGAGTCTGGCTAGGTTTCGTGCATGACCAATGAAGTGCACCAATAGCCCTGAGTTTGGCTAGGTTCTGTGCATGACCAATGAAATGCACAAATAGCCCCGAGTCTGGCTAGGTTCTGTGCATGACTGATGAAGTGCACCAATAGCCCCGAGTATGGCTAGGTTCTGTGCATGACCAATGAAATGCACCAATAGCCCCGAGTCTGGCTAGGTACCATGCATGACTAACGAAGTGCATCAATAGCCCCGAGTCTGGCTAGGTTCTGTGCATGACCAATGAAGTGCACCAATAATCTCAGAGCCGGACAAAGCTCCGCCCATGACCAATGAAACATACTAAGATTCCCGAGGAGAACCATAAATATAATACATCGGATAGGTATCGATCTTGACTAGTCTGAGTGATGATACATTTAAAAAAAAAACGGAACAGATGAAATGAAAATATAGAATGGGCATAACCCCGATGAAACATTATGAGCACTGACGTTGCGTAAAGTACACTAGAACAGTCAAAGGTGACATAATTGATATATTCATAGACATCCGGAGTAATACATGAAGCGGACACAACAAAACATTTTATGGATAAAATCCATTAAGTCAAAGAACTAAAGATAGAGCTAAGTTCGCGCGCCTTAGTCTACCGCGTGCAACGGCTAAGTCGTTCTCTCTACGCTCCATCCGGATACGAGCGGCAGAAAATACCTCAAATGCTTCATCCGAATCCATGACATTCTCCACTGAAGGGTCGACCCGACAAGCACTCAACCGATCCACATATAAATCCATTGCATGAAGATACTGCGTTTGGCTAACCTCGAATAAATCCTCACACTCGCGAGCAAGTCGAGTATTTCCGATAACAGTGGCTTGTAACAATTCAATTTTTTGTTTTTTAAGAAACAAACATAAAGCACTGATTGATTCTTCCATAATTACTAATCATTTTTGTCCAAGAACCTCTAGGCTATATACTAAAAAAAAAAATGTGGGGAGAACTTTTTCAAGATGATTCAGTTATAAGCACACGACAACATATGACCTTTTGTTCTACATCTTGCATCATCACGAGCGCTTCTTCACATTGAATGGTATCTAGAGATAGAGCAACTCGCATGTCCTCTAATACTTGTTCTACTTCATGCATAATCCTTTCGGATGCATGGGTTTGACGAGCCATGTTAAAAGTTTCATTCTGCTCCTCGAAAGCTTTACGCACATTATCTTGAACAGTTAGCCTATAAGTATGCAGAGCCTTCACTTCATTTATTAAGACCAGCAATCATGCCAATTCCACTTGTTTATTAGAAGGATGAACTAAAGCAGATATCACACTTAAAGTTAATGCATACCCGCGCAAGCGACGACCCGGTTGTTGGGAAATGTGTGCGCGACAGTCTGTTATAGCCTGATCAATATCAACCATCATAAGGGTTGATTCCTGAAATAGCCGATCAGCTTCATGACAAGCGGAGACAACATCATCTAGTGCACGCTGAATTCTGAAAGATACCAACCCAGACGCATGTGCCTCACGAGCCGTTAAATACACTTTGTATCGTTTATCAAACTGCGCGCGAGCACGATTTGATGTCCTTATCTCCCTAGGCAATTCTATTTCAGCTTTCAAAAGTAATAAGCGATCTAACTCAGATTCTCTTCTATAAGGAGTTACTAACGTCGGCATAGAGGCCAGAGACAGTACGTGGCCATGCAAAAGGCGAGCCATCCAGAGGATTCTAGTATAAGAGAATGAACAGAATAAAGAAGTGAAGATGCTATGTCAATGAACATACTTTATTTATATAGAAAATATACATATCAGAGCATTCATTACTCCATAACTACTACCTACAAAAAAAAAGGGCAGCGCACGAAGCGCCCTGTGAACTTCAGCAAGAGCCATTTCAATAGATCTCACACTACGATCCGCATCAACACATCGGAAGTGAGTAATCAGACGTTGCTCGCGGCAATACCCACGATATTCAAGAAGAGTCACATCAGGAAACCTACCCTCACTTTGAATCTTCATCACAAGATGATCTGCAGCTGCCAATTGTTCATGCCAACATGAATTGTCTTTCTCAAATATATCACGCGCAAGACACATCACCCTTAAAAGGCGATTTAAATACTCTACCTCTGGAACCAATCTCACACGATTAGCCATGAAACAAAAGATTAAAAAAGAAAACTTAACAAATATTTACTATGATAAACCAAGATGAGTCTCATATATATAACCAAAATAACACAACACCCAAGACAACATTTATGAGTCCTACAAAAAAAAATGATTATGATGGTAGTAATCCCCTCATGAACGATCAGTTATAAGCGAGCGGCAATGTGCAATGTCTTGATCCAAGTCTCGCATCATCAAAAGCACTTCACTATACTGAGTAGTAGAGTCAGTATAACCCCTTACGCACCTCCTCAAACACTTGATGGATCTTGTGCATAACATCACTAGAATCACGGACTTCTCGAGCCATGTCTAGTGTCTCCTTATGCTCTTCATAAGCTTTGCGAGCTTTATCCAAAGCAATTAGTTGATGAGTTTGTAGCACCCCCACTTTTTCCTTTAACACTAGCAAGCGAGTTAACTCCGCCTTCTTATTGGTAGGATGAACGAGAGCGGATACATCACAAAGAGTCAAAGCACATCCGCGAAGATTAGGACCCGCTTGTTGAGTATGAAGAGGGTGATTAGGATCTTGAACCGTCTTTACAATTAGAGGGCGAGTGGAGTGTAAAATCATATGGGGGAAAGCACTTCGGGACCACTTTGACTGACTGATCGGCCTAGTTAGCATTACACACGCTCAATGAATGAACTTGCGGATGGTGACCCCATTTTTGGAGCTTGCGGAGAAAATGGAGGGGAAATATTAACAGTACGAATGGAAGGCAATCGCGGAATAGGTAGAACGCCAGCATCTCGCTTTATCTTCTTAGCCAGCCGATCAACCCTCCATTCATTGAGAGGCAGATTAATGTACTCTTCAAAGAGGAGGCCCCTACGCTTCCAGCCAATAGGCGGAGATTTCTAAAAGAATATGATAAAAAAATATAAAAGGAACTAAAGTAGGATTTGACCTGAAAATAAAAGAAGAGAAGAAAGGAAGGAAGGATACCTTAGTGGGAGGAGACGCGACAGAGGAATATCCAAGGGCTTCACTGCCTGAGGACGCCTTCTCTTCTTAGAACTATACGGAGGAGGTAAAACACTACCGTTCCCATCTTCTTGAGAAGAATCATCGTCTGGAAGAGGATCCCAGCTGATAACAAGTGAACGGAGAGGGCTACCTTTGTTGCTCGAGGAAAGTTTATATTTCTTGGCAGTCTCCGCATTCAAATTCACGCGACCTGATGCATGCATTTATTTGAAATCATCCTTGGTTAAAGCCGGAGGAGCGTATGGTTCCTTGAGGAGAAGGTTTAGCACATTCCTGTTGATATCATTGCGATATCCAAGCCACTCGCTGGTGACGCTAACTTGCCGACGGGATTGAGGTTGGAAGAAATCAAAATGACACCGGCGATCGCTCATCCGAAGACCATTTTTGAAAACAAAGCGATCAAAATTCTTCCGGACCTCCCTATCTTCGTCAGTTGAGGAAGTGAGAGGAGGATTATAAGGAACTGCTTGGTCAAAACCCAGCTGCCGAGCCACACGAATGGTATTGTACGTGTCGGATGAAAACTTCCCACCATGAAAACCAGGAAGTCGTCTGGGTAGGGTAGAGACAATGATGTCAAAATCTTCGGCTGAAGGTGTATATGCAGAAGACATCCTTTTCTGAGACTTGATAACAAAATTATAATGCTAGGAACCAGTACGACCATCTTGATAAGTGATAGGGTTGAAATCAGCCCCCCTTCCCATGAAATCCTTGAGCTTGGTCTTAGGTAGAAAACCATTCTTGTGATAAAGAGTCATCCGAGGATGGGACTCGAGTACCATCACAAGTTGCTTGGAACCATCCTTTTGAATGACCTCCTCTTGCCGCGAGAGAGCAAGGGGATTCAGCTGAGGAGGCCTGTATAAGGGAAAGCGCTCCCAAGCCCATGATTGAATGAAATTAGCAGGGAGGAAAATCTCAACCTCATGAGATCCGTACACACGACGAATGTCACGCTACCAAATCCAGATGGTGATACAACCTAAGAACATAGGGGAAAGCGGGAATGATACGCCGCGAGACTCTTAATAGTATCCCTGGGACTGTACTCGAATACATCATGATATAACCAAAAGAGAAGGAAAGCTGCCAACTCCGCTCGATCTGTTTCCCCTTCACGAGGAGGAACATCTTCACGCGGGCCAGAAAGCAAAGGAGCCCAATATTTGATCCAACATGAGAAAGAGGCTCGGCGTTTCCCGGACTTCGGTTTATGGCTGTTCTTTCCTCTTTCACATCATCGGATTCTTCAGCAACATATGACTTTGGATAAGCAGCTTTTATGACGGATGCCATGAGCTTTGAAGAAGATGAATATTAACTAGAGAATCATGAGTAGCGGATGCAACAGCTTTGCCCTCCTTTACCTACCGAGCCTTCTATTTCGCTCGGAGCCTCAGCTTTGACCTCCCTCGGCATCTGGAAAGTTATAGAGCTTGCCTTGACTGCAATCAAGTGATCACGAAGGGTTATGTCGCTCTTGTTCAAAGACTTGTGAAGGCAGCAACCTTCGAAAACTGTATCTCCATGGACAGGTAAGCCAGTAAGCGCCACTACGTCTTCTAGGATGGGGGTTGCTTCACCCCAAGAAAACAGAAACGTGTGAGAATCGATTCCCCAGAGTGCACATAAACGGATCAAGCTATCGTGATCTCGCCGGACGTATCTAAACTTTGAAGACTCTAAAGCAGCCTTTATACCTAAAGAACGGATGATCCTCTTATTATCCGGATTAGAACGAATATAATCTACCAATGGATCCCAGGCGGCGTAAGATTCAGCGGACGAACTAAGGTTGATTGAGGGAAAGACATAATCTCCCCTATAAACTGCCAAACAGGGCATATCGTCGAAGGAAGGTATAGGAGGCGACTCCACTTGAGGACGGATAAGCCAGCTCTCAGATGCGAACGGGGGAAACGGATGAGGATTCAACATGCGTGAAACCTAATTGTCATCAGCTGGAAAATAGTAGTATTATCATCCGCCGCGGGCGGCCGTAGTTGATCTTTAAGCTGAGTACTACCCCTTATTTCTTCCGGTGTATACGGGTCTGACCTGAGGGGCGCGTCATGGTTAGGCGATTCATTAGACATAGTGAGTAAAAGGGGAAAGGAAGAAAGAGAAAGGGACGCAGTGAAAAGGTGATGATTAAGGAGCGAGGTCTCATCTATTTATAGAGAGGTAAAAGAAGGAGCAGTTACTGGATAGGCCAGTAACCGTGGCATCCCAAGAGTCGTGAACTTAAACCGCCCATAACTCACCAGTTGTAACCATCGCATCAACATGTGAATGTTGACACGGTTTTTGACCGGTCAAACAGTCAGGGGACTAATGTTGATACATGAAAATAACCAATCCTAAAATAGATAGCCCCCTAACCTATCAAGGGTCCCTTTTAGGGAGGAGAGACTAGGGGACTAGGCTTAACCCACTAGGATGGGGTAGTTCTAGTCCATCCAAGACCATGTTAGTTTGGTTGGGCTTTAGCCCAAGGAGAAAGCCTCTTAGGGTTTGATATTAACTTAAGGAAAGGGAAATAGTAGTTCTAGTAATATGTTAATCTTATGGGCACTTATTCATAAGATGGTCATTATAAAAGGGGAAATAGGGCACACTTATTGGGACATCATTAATCCACCATTACCTCTCCTAAACCTCTCTACACCTTGGGAGTACTTTCTGTGATTAGGGCTAGTTCCTCCTTCCCACGTTTTACCCTATCAACAAAAGTCTTCAGAGATGCTGAAACAACTTAAGATAATGAACTATATCTTAGGATTCATGTGCGTTGGCCAGATTGGTGGTAGGCGCAGGGATACCGAGAAAACTAGGTAATTAGGGGAAGTTTACTTGGTCTTAACTATACGAAATTGGTAGTGTCTTTGTATAGCGGATTAATTATGAGAGTATTCAAAAATGGACTAGGTCTCGAGATTTTTTAGCAAATGCGGTTTCCTCGTTAACAAAATCTTGCTATGTCATTTACATTACTTTCACATTATAACTTTTTTATTATAATAAAGTAAATTATACTGTACGTTAATCCAAACACACTTGTTCATCCTATAGTATATCGGTCTTCTACTGTAACTATTAATCAAGTGATTACCTTGTTGTTGTATTGTCTCGATTTTGTCCATAGACTATCACACAAGGTATCATACTTATAGGTTGATAACGAAAAAATTGTGGTGTACTTGGTACCCTCGTCATTTGAATTGGTATTTAATAAGGAAAACACAAAAAGATCTAACAATTTGTTTTTGGTGCGATCCAACTAACCTACAAGAACACGAGTTCGAGTTATTCGAATTCAATTAACGTACTGTCAAGATTTGATGGTTCCAACTATTTGTGGTGGAAATATGCTATGAATTGCTTTCTTTAGTTACATGATTTTTATACTTGGCTATTAGTCATTGATGGGTATGCCCGTCCGAAAGTGGAAAATTCGGAAACCGAGTTTAAACGCTTAGCTGACTATTTAAGTGAAGAAAAGTCTTCGGAAAAGCAGAATTTAGGTGGTTTAAATGCTATAATCCATGTTGTACGCCGACATCTACAACATCATGTATCCACGTGGCAAACTTCTCAGGTTGCTTGGAATTATCTACAGACTGTATTTGAAGGTGATACCTCAAAAAAGGAAGCTAGAATTCAAACCCTCACTTCTGATTGGGGAAACCATCGTGTGAATGTTAATGATACTTTTGAAGAGTTTCATATTAAATTCTCTTTGATAACCAATGCATCTTTCTCACTTGGAAAGACTATCTTTGAAAAAGATATAGTATTCAAGATTCTCAGATCATTACCATCCAGACACGATTCTAAGAAGCGTTCTATCATCGAAACTAATGAGCTTTCTTCCTTATCTAGGAGCTCTCTTGTAGGGAAATTAAAGATTTTACCGTGAGTTTTTTTCTAATATAAAGGACTCATGAAATTCAAAGCCAATTCAAGTTCATTGACTACAAGTCCTGAAAAATCCAATCAAGTAGATGAAGAAGATGCTCCTTTAAATCATCATTTATCTATTACTCAACAGTTTAAAAGACTATTAAGACAACGAAAGAGAAACCGTCCTGTATCTGTCAAGGATCAAGCTCTTACCACCAAAATGAAAGATACTTGGGATGATGATGATAATATTCCTCAATGCTATAAATGTCAAGGATTTGGACATATTTCTCCAGAAAGTCCTACTAAGGATACTCGATGGAAAAGAAAGGCATACAATGCACCTCTTGACTATTCTCTTGAAGAGTACGATCAAGACTATAAGTCATAATATGTAGCAACCATAGTAGAGTTGACAATCCTGATCCGTTATCAATATTAAATATACATGATGAGTTCGTTTCCTGAGTATTTCACAAAAACTACTTTGTCAAGATAAGAAGATTTAGTTCCTGGAACCTGAGATCAAAAGATTAATAACTTTGGTCGATAAAATAAGCTTAGGTTATCTTAGTGATAAGGAATAGTTGAAAAAAAGGCTCGCGAAATTTGAAATTTCTCTTAATTCTGAAAAGAAACACGTATCTAAAATTATCAATCATGTTGATAGTTGTCATGATGAAATCAAGAAGATGAAATCAGAAAACTTTGAATTGAGGAATCTCGTGAAAATGCCTCTAGATCAACCCAAGTGACTCTAACAAATCAGAGACACAATCTAAGAAAAGGTTGGATAACTTTGTCAAACCAAAGGGGTGTCAGAATATGTCCGCATCTTGCTGTCATTGTAAACGACGTATACATCAGGAAAAACAATGTCTCAACAAACCGCAGAATTGTAGATCTGATTCACAATAAGGGTTGTTTCACTCATCCGGTAAGACAAGATCAAAATTTTCACTAATGTCCCAAATAAAAACTGATACAAAAAAGAAAGATGGGATACATGGATAACTTGATTTCAGGATATCAAGATCTTGTTTCAAATATAAAGCTTTTGATCATATGGACTGGAAACTTGTAATTCAAATTATGCAGTATTTAGGGTTTAATGATAAATGTCGTTCTCTTATTTTTCAATGCTTTAGTATATCGACTGTTTCTTTGATGCTCAATGATTCACCAACAACTAGTTTTAGTTCTTCTCATAGACTCCATCAAGGTGATTATAAAGGCTTGTTGCACATGCTAAGTGATTCTAGAAACAATGAAATCTGAATAGATTTTGAGAACGCACACGAGTCAATGGAGAGATCATGTGGGAATATTAATGATTATGACTTTCATATACAATTTGAAAAAGCGGGGTACAACAACCACACCTAACATTTCGTTTGGCAATCTGAATAGACAAACTCCAATATACTTTCAAGAGAATCAACTAGACAGTCAGACTCAATCTAGAGAAAAGTTTATCAAAGAGTTTTATATCTCTATATTTCAATTCAATCTGCAATCAGCAAATAGGATTTTGCGAGCCCGATTGAATATAAGAGAAGTAACTTGAACTGTACGAAAGACCAATTTTCAAGGGTCAATCAATTTCAATCAACAAGCAAAGGTTGGATCTACCAATTGATCGATTCAACGTACAACCTGTGATATTTCAATTATATAACAAAATATAATGCGGAAAAAAAATAACATAGACACCAGAATTTTGTTAACGAGGAAAACCGCAAATGCAGAAAAACCCCGGGACCTAGTCTAACTTTGAACACCACACTGTATTAAGCCGCTACAGATACTAGCCTACTACCAATGAACATCGGACTGGAATGTAGTTGAACCCTAATCAATCTCACATTGATTCAAGGTACAGTTGCGTTCCATACGTCTCTGATCCCAGCAGGATACTGTGCACTTTATTCCATTAGCTGATCTCACCCACAACCAAGATTTGCTACGACCCAAAGCCGAAGACTTGATAAAAAAATCTGTCTCACACAGAAAAGTCTATTGGAATAGATAAATCTGTCTCCCACAGAAATACCTACAAGTCTTGTTCCGTCTTTAGATAAATCAAGGTGCATAGGAACCAATTGATAAACCAGAGTTATATTCCCGAAGAACAGCCTAGTATTATCAATCACCTCACAATAATCTTAATCGTATGGTAGAGAAACAAGATATTGTGGAATCACAAACGATGAGACGAAGATGTTTGTGACTACTTTTAATCTTACCTATCGGAGATAAATCTCAAGCAAATCTTAGCAAAGATAGTACTCAATCACGATAGTAGAAGTACGATCAGTACAAGCAACTACAGAGAAAATAGTTGGGTCTGGCTTCACAATCCCAATGAAGTCTTTAAGTTGTTAACCTACAGGGTTTCGTGAAAAACCTAAGGTTAAAGAAGAATCGAATCTAGCTTATGCAACTAGTATCACACAGGAGGTGTGGGGATTAGGTTTCCCAGTTGCTAGAGTTATCCTTTATATAGTTTTCAATTCAAATCAGGGTTCGCAATCTAAGTTACCTTGGTAACAAAACATTCAATATTCACCGTTAGATGAAAACCTGATTAGATTCAAGCTAATATCTTTCAACTGTTAGATCGAACTTAGCTTGTTATACACAAATGAAATGTACCTTCATTTAGGTTTTAGTAACCGTACCTAAACGTGTACACCATGTTGGATCAACAGTAGTTAACCGAGGTTACCTATATGAACACTCTCATATCAACCTCATTCATCTTAACCACAACTAGTTCAAATGACTCAAATGAAACTAGTTAAAGAGTTGTTCAATTGCTATATTCTCATAGAAGTATACAAGAACACAATTGAAGCAAAATCGGTTTGATTCACTCGAATCAATTCATAAACATTATAGCCACGGTTTGCAAAGTATGCATTCCTTAATATATAAATATATTAGTTCGTGTCACAACCGATTTTATAACTTTAACCACTTAAGTATGCAAACGTGTACGCATACTTAAGTAGCCGGTCTGAGTTTGGGTTCGCCAGTATGCGAGCCGGTACGCATACCTTAGTACACTTCCAAAACCCAACAGAAATTCCCGGACCTATATCTTACGCAAGTATGCGTACTGGTATGTGTACTTGGTACACAGAATTTCACAACTTCAAGTACGCATACGGGTATGCATACTCTAATTCCGGTCATGGATCACATACATGCAAGAATGCACATTATGTTTATAATCCAATAGTTTTAAATCCTAATCATTGAAACTTTCTTAGAGGATGACAATAGCCGTTTTCACACATTATTAACATCAAAGCAATTTTCAAGTTATTGAAATAATCATAACGAAATATTCCAAGTCTACACCAAATGAGTGTATCACACAAACCATGTAAGATGTTACTTGGCAATTTTCACATGATCATCTTTTGACTTTTGTCAAGAATATAAGATGAACTTGGTTGAAGCGAAAGGTTACCAACACATATTTCGAGAAATATGTAAGCGAGTTAATCTCAAATAAATATCAAATGTACATTATCGGCAACTATATAGTAATACGACTTTTTGTCTCAATATAGGAGATAAAGTAAAAATAGACTTTCCAAGTGATAGATGAGTTTTAGTCTCCACATACCTTTTGTTGATGAAGTTCCACAAGCTCTCCTTAGTAGTTCTTCATATTCAATTGATGAACGCCGTGAAATCTAATGCTCAACTACACAATTTATCCTAGTCCAAGACATCACTATAAATAGACTAGAAATCAAAACTTATAGTTTTGATCACTAACATTGACAAACAAGATTGAGATAGCAACGCTTGCGAGTTCGACCGAGCAGTGCTCTAACAATCTCCCCATTTGTCAATTTTAGTGACAAAACTATCAATACATATGGATTACAAAATAAATAAACTTTGTAGCTTCTCATCCAAATGCTTGATCTTCTTGGTTCTTCAACATTACTCGAAATCTTCGTCACTTCAAAGTACTCCAATGATTCCAAATGTGTTCAACTCAAGATCATAGTTGTTGAAGATCCGTAGCAATAACAAAATGAGAAAACAATTGCTCTCAATCATTGTTATACAAAGGTCATAGTATCATTACATAGCATCAACGTTCAATTGTATCACAACTTTGACACCAATAATATGGTGATATGTATCACTCCCCCTTAGTCAATACTTCATCTCACAATGAAAACCACTCCCCCTTACATAATGATTCGTAAACCACATGTATTACTTTGTAGTGTGAACTACATATTAATTCTCCCCTTTTGTCAATATAAATTGGCAAATGTACGAAAACTAGTGGGATCCTCATGAAATTTTCATAGAGATACTTCATGACCAAAAGAGAACAACATACCAACTTATTTCGATGATTTCACATAGTCGAAACTTAGTGTATTCATCAAGGAGTTTATAAAGATACAAGATAACTCCTACAATATTCCACAGCCGCACTCCCCACAAAGATTTGGCAATTAAACACAAGTTCAATTAAGAACTCTCCCCCATAAAATGTCATTCCCGAAAGAACAATAAGAGCGACCTTACTTTTACAAGAAAAGAAGGATTTATTTGGACATTAACAAATCACATGAAACATGAATTTGTATCCAAAAATCTCAATTGAATTAACCACAAGGAAAATGATCAATTCAACTGGTCATGCTCAACATAAGAGAACTTACGGAGCAACACAGTACATACACAAAGATGTGGATCATGGAAAGATCAATACTGCGGAATAATCAAAGATTCATTCTATTTTTCATCACTATTTTCACAATGACATATAATAGACTTAATCTTTGTAAACAAAAGTTCATCCTTTCTTCCATCAATATTTTCATAATGACTTAAAAGGCTTAACTTTTGAAAAAATATGGGACAGTCAAGGTTCACGGATGTAAAAACATATCCCATAACAATTTGCAATATATAAAACCATAAAGATTAATACTGCAAAAATCATCTTCCAAATCAACTTTAGAATTTAAATAAATAAATCTAAAAACATTGCAAGATGAAAAACGTCGGCAATAGCTATGTGTACTCACAATAATGGCTATTCCAAACCCTAGTTATCCTTCTTAAAAACTCAAGAATAAATTCTCAAAAGATGTTTCCTAAACATTGATTACTGTTCTTTGATAACTTCATACCTTTCAAAGAAACCATCATAGAAGGTGTCGCTGATTTCCTTTACTTTCTTGACCGTGGAAACCCCATAATCATGAGTTAGAACACAAACTTTACAGTCAACAACACGAGCAAGTTGCCTAGCCTTAACACAGTCCACAATGAGTTTCTTCTGATTTCGTATCAAGATCTGTTGATTAGAAAGGATTCTGGCCTGACTATCTAAAAGATGATTTATTTGCAGTTGAAGATTTGCAAACTCGACCTTTGAATCATCCTGAAAATGAGTTAAATCCTTGACAGATTCATCAATCCAGGAGTTTTGCTATTTCCTTGCAAGTATCTTCTTCAGAACAAGTTCTTTTTTGAATCACGTCCTTGAGTGTCCTCCTCCATGTCAAGACTCACAATCTCTTGAGATCTTGAAGAGTTCTCCATATAAATTTTTTGTTAGGGATGAAATAACATAATATAATATATATATATATATATATATATGTTTGTAAACAGGAGAAGGAATCTCTTGTTATGGAAACCCTATGAACTCATATGAAGGGGACACGTGCGTTCGTGGACCGGTCACAGAAGAGGAAAGGATTTAGAAAAAATCCAATGAGAGAAAACACAATACTTGTTAACATGGCTCAATAATTTAGAAAACTTCTCTTAAAATTAGAGCAAGAGATACGAACAGCAGGATCGAATAAAATTAACTTAAAGACGCATAAAAATATACAACTATTCTTGAGACTTCCACATCATCATCCTTGCAACTCTCAAGATAGATACAAGGACAAAATTACCTGGAATCAGGTAAAGAAGTGAGATGTATTCTCACTGTGAATTATGGGAGATGAGTTGTACAAATCTTTTGTGCGTTTGTATCGAGTATTCCCCCTTTTCCATTAATTATAACTTATCCCAGAGGAATTAGTGATAAACCCTTTTAAAAGTCCATCGGAGGGATTTTTCTGAGGACTAAGTCTAGGACCTCTAGAGATCGGTTCCAGAGGACAGAAGTTGAAGGATTTCCATCTTCTAGACTTGCTAGACTTATTATTATAAGCACAGGGAATGTGTTCATTAGTGGCACAAGAGTTTATACCATATAGAGGAACTTGCAACCTATGCCGATTTCTTGAAGAGGGATCATTCTTATAAGAATTGTGGTTTTCTGTAGGAAAAAAATTCACTGTAGAAGTCGTCGGATGATTTACTCCATTGACAGTAGAAAGAAGCAAATTATGAAGATGTGAGATTTGTTTCTTTCTAGCAAAACAACGAAGAACATATAGTGATTCTTTTCCCCACATAATGAACAACATCGTGGATTAGACACATAATTATCTTGACTCATAACCTTTTCTGGCACATGCGAATTTTGCAAATGATTCACATTGGGTAATTCCTTGGAGGGAATTTTCTTCACGCTGGGTAAAGCCTTGTGAGTATCAGAAGAAGGTGCAGAGGATGACTTACTCATCAAAACAGAGTTTTCCTTTTTCAAGGTGTTACACTGTTCTTGGGCACATCGAAGATATGTAACAAGTTTCCCTTTTTCTACATGATGACTGTTTAATTTCTGATGAATGAGCCTTGATTAAACGTTCTTCTCTAATTGAGTTCTTTCTAACAGTATCTTCAAGTATACTAATCTTTTCACGTTGTAGAGTAGTTTCTTGAACCAATTTTTCGATATTGTTAGAGAGAGATTCAATAAAGCAATAGAGTTCACGTTCTCTTTCAAGAAATTTCTCGAATTCATAAATGAGCTGATCATTCTTTTCTTCAAGAGTCTTGACTTTAGAATCTTGAAAGTCAATGATATCAGCATATGTTTTTAACGATCTGGTGAGTTTCATTTCTGATTCTGACACGATGTCAAATTTCTTATTTTCCCCTCGGGATTCAGAAGAATCTGCCAAGGAGTTATCCGTTGAGGAATACAGAGACCCAAGATTTTTAGCATGATCAGAAACTTTGGAAGACATCACTATGTACGTAATTTGTGAGATACTTCGTAGGTCCACATAAATCAGATTGCTACAAACACATACTTATGAGGTCTTAAATGTGTTTGCTCGCACTGATACCAATTGAAAAAGCGGGGGTACAACAACCACACCCAATACTTCGTCTGGCAATCTGAATAGACAAACTCCAATATACTTTCAAGAGAAACAACTAGACAGTCAAACTCAATCTAGAGAAAAGTATATTAAAGAGTTTTATATCTCTATCCCTCAATTCTGCAATTAGCAAATAGGAATTTGTGAGCCCGATTGAATATAAGAGAAGTAACTTGAATGGTACCAAAGACCAATGTTCAAGGATCAATCAATTTCAATCGACAACCAAAGGTTGGATTACCAATTGATAGATTCAACGCACAACATGTGATATTTCAATTATATAACAAAATATAATGTGGAAAAGAAATAACACAGACACCAGAATTTTGTTAACGAGGAAAACCGTAAATGTAGAAAAACCCTGGGACCTAGTCCAGCTTTGAACACCACACTGTATTAAGCCGCTACAAACACTAGCCTACTACTAATGAACTTCAGACTAGAATGTAGTTGAACCCTAATCAATCTCACACTGATTCAAGGTACAGTTGCGTTCCTTACGTCTCTGATCCCAGCAGGATACTACGCACTTGATTCACTTAGCTGATCTCACCCACAACCAAGAGTTGCTATGACCCAAAGTCGAAGACTTGATAAACAAATTTGTCTCACACAGAAAAGTCTATTGGAATAGATAAATCTGTCTCCCACGGAAATACCTACGAGTTTTGTTCCATCTTTTGATAAATCAAGGTGCACAAGAACCAATTAATAAACCGGACTTATATTCCCGAAGAACAACCTAGTATTATCAATCACCTCACAATAATCTTAATCGTATGGTAGCGAAACAAGATATTGTGGAATCACAAACGATGAGACGAAGATATTTGTGACTATTTTTAATCTTACCTGTCAGAGATAAATCTTAAGAAAATCTTAGCAAAGATAATACTCAATCACGATAGTAGAAGTAAGATCAGAACACACAACTATAGAGAAAATAGTTGGGTCTGGCTTCACAATCCCAATGAAGTCTTTAAGTCGTTAACCTATAGGGTTTCGTGAAAAACCTAAGGTTAAAGGAGAATCGGCTCTAGCTTATGCAACTAGTATCACACAGGAGGTGTGGGGATTAGGTTTCCCAGTTGCTAGAGTTGTCCTTTGTATAGTTTCAAATTAGGGTTTGCAATCTAAATTACCTTGGTAACAAAGCATTCAATATTCACCGTTAGATGAAAACCTGATTAGATTCAAGCTAATATCTTTCAACCGTTAGATCGAACTTAGCTTGTTATACACAAATGAAATGTACCTTCATTTAGGTTTAAGTAACCGTACCTAAACGTGTACACCATGTTGGCTCAACAGTAGTTAACCGAGGTTAGCTATATGAACACTCTCATATCAACCTTATTCATCTTAACCGCAACTAGTTCAAATGACTCAAATGAAACTAGTTAAAGAGTTGTTCAATTGCTATATTCTCATAGAAGTATACAAGAACACAATTGAAGCAAAATCGGTTTGATTCACTCGAATCAATTCATGAACATTATAGCCACGGTTTGCATAGAATGCAAATGTATTAGTTCATGTCACAACCGATTTTAGAATTTTAACCACTCAAGTATGCAAACGTGTACGCATACTTAAGTAGCCGGTCTGAGTTTGGGTTCTCCAGTATGCGAATGTGTACGCATACCTTAGTTCATTTCCAAAACCCAGCAGAAATTCCCGGACCTATACCTTTCGCAAGTATGCGTACAGGTATGTGTACATGGTACACGTAATTTCACAACAACAAGTACGCATACGGGTATGCATACTCTAGTTCCGGTCATGGATCACATACATGCAAGAATGCACACTATGTTTATAATCCAATATTTCTAAACTCTATTTCAATCATTGAAACTTTCTTAGAGGATGACAATATCCGTTTTTACACACTATTAGCATCAAAGCAATTTTCAAGTTATTTAAATAATAATAACGAAACATTCCAAGTCTACACCAAATGATTGTATCACACAAACCATGTAAGATGTTACTCGGCAATTTTCACATGATCATATTTTGACTTTCGTCAAGAATATAAGATGAACTTGGTTGAATCGAAAGCTTACCAACACATATTTCGAGAAATATGTAAGCGATTTAATCTCAGCTCGAAATCTCAAATGTGCATCATCGACAACTATATAGTAATACGACTTTTGTCTCAATATAGGAGATAGAGTAGAAATAGACTTTCCAAGTGATAGATGAGTTTTAGTCTCCACATACCTTTTGTTGATGAAGTTCCACAAGCTCTCCTTAGTAGTTCTTCGTCTTCAATTGATGAATGCCGTGAAGTCTAATGCTCAACTACACAATCTATTCTCGTCCGAGACATCACTATAAGTAGAATAGAAATCAAGACTTATAGTTTTGATCACTAACATCGACAAACAAGTTTGAGATAGCAACGCTTGCGATTTCGACCGAGCAGTGCTCTAACACAATTGATCAAACAAATAGAGCATGACGAGATTGAACTATGCTTCTTATTGTTTAGTGTCAATGAAGAGTATATTTGGCCTACATAATCCAGGTAGAACTTGGTTATTTGACGGATGTAAAGGTATTTGGTGTGGTAGTACTAACCAACAAAGTGTAAAGATTATAGGCCATTCATGATTATTTGTTACAAAGCGCAATGATAAATTGAAGTCTTAAAGTATAAAATCTCTCCTTGTGGTACGAGGTTTCTCACAATACCGTGAAATTGTTTTCTCTTTTGTAATGAACACTAGAAATAACCCGTGCCGTAATGGCACGACATGAGACATAATAATTTTTTTTATACTAATGATTTTAATACTTAGGTTACACTTGCAACTGAGTAAAATAATAACTTTTGATAAAAATACCAGGTAAACTGTTTTATTTTTCCATAGATTAGTATTCAGTCTTTTTTTTGCTAGGGAATATTGGAAGTCTTTGATACTGATTTTTGTTGTATTCATACTATTATGTTCAATCTTCATCGAGTGAGCAATAAATATAGTTATTTCCTTCTAGAAATTCGTCCTCGATCACTGGCACTATCATCCCGTGTACGTTATCCATATATGCTATGGAGATCAAGAAGATAACGGGTTCATAATGGTAAAACACTCTCATGTAATTATGTGATAGGATTTTGATTTTTATAATTGACTTGTATTTTTTTTACCATATGTTTGTGTAAAAAAATTAAATAATGTGATAATTAAATTAAGCTAATAGTATAACTTTTTTTCACATTTAATTTTATTGTTATTTACGTTCCTAATTATGAGGGAACCCACTCAAATATAGTCATGATCAAGAAGATAAAAAGATAAAATTAGTAGATGCAGATGAAACAGGAAACCATCATGTGATGATAAAGAAGATAATATGATATGCATTTTTCGATTGTTCCCTAGAAATAATGAATCTAATGAAAATAATTGTATTTTTAGAAAGAGGGTCTAAAGTTCTTTTTCTTTCTAGATTAACAGAGGATGGGTATTTCGATTTTAAAAAGACGTGAATCAAATAATTTTTTTTTGAATAATAAAATTTGAGTGTAAAAATGTGAGTTTTACATTGTTGTAACATTTACTTTTCACTTTATTTTTGTGTTGCCATATTAATTTTTCTAATTGGTGGGGAACTAATTAGAGGCGTTATCAATGCACATATCCATAGTGGAAGGAGGTTACAAATCATACATCTGTCAGATGTCTATGGCTAGGATGAGACTGGTCGGATGCAATGTTTGAAAATATTGTCTGACCGTCCAAGGCTAAAAAACCCTCGTTGAAAATGTTTTTTAGAAATAACTCGTGCCATAACGGCTCTGCATGAGGCTAACGTGGAGTTCGAGTCAATATCTATCTATCTATCTATCTATCTATCTATATATATATATATATATTGAAAAAGAGCATGTATCTGATTTACCATTATACTTAATTAGAATTTTGAAATCTTTGTTAGGCTGAATTCCACCTATAAGAACTTATGGACCTGGAAGTTTCATATAAATAATTTTTAAAGTTAGTTTAAAGTTCAGTTGATTTAAGAGTAATTACTGAAATTAAATCTTGTTAGTCAAATTGTTTTATCGTGTTATATTATTTATTTTATAATAAGACAAAACAAAACACCATAAGCTCGATCAAACGTGGATCATCCTACAATATCTTTAAGATTGTATCATCAGTCTATTTAACAATTCTTTGCATTTTAATACCAATTCATTTTACTAAATAGAAAAATGTAAATAGTTATTATCTGGTTTATTTGATAAAGAATTCTTGGGTGTTATTAATTTTGTATTGAAAAATAACTCTTTGATCCACCTCTGGTTTCTTCCTACAAATACGCAAAATGAGGGAGGGCATAACATGATCAATATAGAAATTCCTACCAACATACAAAAAGTATTTTATTTTTCAAACTACTTGATTGACAAAGCTTGACTGATTTTGTGAAAAAATAATAATAATAAATTGATTGTGGACATAAAGTATACACTTCAAATAAATGAAGAATCCAATCAATGTACATTCATAATGTATATTATGAATTTTATGGCTGAAATTATGAGGGAACAAATCAAATTAAATTCATAACAAAAGAGGTTACAATTTTTATATCTTTCTGATGTCATTGGTTGGGATGAGACTGGAATGGTCGGATGCAACGTTTGTCTCTCAAAATGTTATCCGACCGTCCAAGCTCAAAAACCCCTTATGTTTTTTATTATAAGATGATACCGTTTTGCTACTTAGTTAGCTTAATTGTTCCTTTCAAAAATACTTGGAATGCAACATTTTTTATGTGGTTATTGCTTATCTCTGTAATAATTAAGAGATAAGTATATTTACAAAAGTATTTGATAATCTTTTATCGTCCAAATCAAATGACTTTAAATCACGGTGTGTGTTTAGATTGAGATGTTCACTTATGGAGTGAAACAATCAGGAGGATTTGGTACACCCATCTAAGTGACTATTTGACTAGGAAGGGATAAACAAGTAAGTATTTTCCCCCGCCTAATCACAAATAAAGTTCATTATTTGGGAATTGTAGCCATCTATGTCGATGATATGGACATAATATGTACTATTAATGAAATTAGAGATTTTACAAGCTTGTTGAAATTCAAATTTGAGATAGAAATCTCGATCGAACACCAAGCTTATGGTATATTACTCCACCTGTTTGCATATGTCCAAAGTTGTTAGGCAATTTAACAAGGACACATGAATGTTGCTAGTATTCCCATGATTAGTTGAGGTTCAAATGTATGTAATTAATGACAACTTTGTCTAAATAAAGATGAAGATGTGTCGGGAGATGAAATTCCCTTATTTAAGCGTAGGAAACACATTGTTGTATTTAGTATAATATACTCGACCAAATATTTCATCCCAGTAAACTTGTTAGCTAGATATAGCTCAGCGCCGACGCAACGTATTTGGAATGGATGTAATCATATACTTAAAAGAAACCATTAACATGAGTTTGTTTATACCTGCAAAGACATAAAGAGGACTGCTAAAGGAAGCACAATCTAAAAGTTGTTGATTATGAAGGAACAATAATCTTTTATTTCATGGAAGTAACAATGGGGAGACATGACTGACCTACTTACTAAGTCATTACTTTTGGAAAGCATGTGACCAAAATAATTGTATGGAAACTCCTTTGAATGGAATCAGGGGAAGATGCCGACATCAGGAGGATGATCTAAGGATATAATGTCGACATATTTTACTTCGAAAGGTGAAGTTGTGTTGTATTTTTTTTTCCTTCGGCTGAGATTAGTTTTTCCCACAATTTTTGTTACTCGACAAGACTTTTAGTGAGACAACAACATCTACACTAGATACATGCCAAATGTTGAAGATCCGCAGACCGCATTGGTATTACTGAACAATATCAGAATCAAAGAAATGACCTTGTATCTGTGCTATAACCTTGGAAACAAGACTTGACCAAGTTGCTAGCAATTTTCATAATTAGGAAAAGTGTCTCACTATTGGATTTTCATAGCATACATTTCAAATAATTCACTATTGAATATAGTTAAAAAGTTTTCTTAGTATTCCATTCAGTTTGATGCGGTTTCACCGTTAGATCGTTTCAGTAGCCCACCCAGTCACCCACCTTTTCAGAATTCTCACAAGGAAGTCGTTTGCTATTATCCCTGTTTGACTCAGCTAGTCAGCTTTCTATTTTCCAGTTCTATCTCAATTTATCTTTTTCGAGTCGTTTAGCCGACTTCCTTTCGATGAAGGCTGCACCAAAAGGGTTTTCTCCAACTCACCAAAATCTCAGAGATTTCAGAGTGATAGTGTTATTCAAATCCCATTTTAGGTACAAATTCCATTCTTACGACAACTGAATTCCATTCTCTTCTTATTTCTCCTCCTTTCACCAGCAGATTCACAGGTAAGTTATAATGATTTTGAAGATTTCTGAGCTCCAGTGTCTAATAATTTAGTAATGTACCGTAGTTGTTTGTAGAAATTCTTTAGACAAGTATTTTCATAAGGTTTATATTACTTATCAGTGGAATTCTCAGATTAAAAGGAAGGAAGAAAGGTCAGTAAACATCCTAAACTAATCCAAACTTTCCAACTAGTTTAGTTTTCATTGTAGTTTTTTCTGGGTTTAGCACTGAGACACGATTAAATTTCTTATCAAAAGCTAAGGTTTCTGTTTGTTTGTTTGTGAAAACTATAATAAAGATTCCATGAAACAAACCAATACTGCAAATTTGATTGGTCAGAACATAAGAAAGCTCATTAGTTATGTTTGTTTCTCAGGTTTTGTATTTCCAGTTCTAATATTTATAGTAATTGCTGTCACTTATCTACCATCTGATCCATGGTTTCAATTGTTTCAAGCTCTAACTAAGGCTTTCACTCAATTTGACAATGCTATTTTCAAAACTGATAATTCTGTTGTTAAAACTGGTGACAATTTGAATATGTCACTCATAGCAGAAGCTACAATTGAGATATTTGAAGAGAAGATGATGAATTCCACTACTTTTTCAATGTGTTTCTTTGAATTTTGGCACCTCATAGTGTAGTGTCATAAGGATCGACAGTATTAGATGATATTTACTGTTTTCTTTGTTTTATAGACGAATTTAACGCAATGTAAGGTTTTGGATTTAAGGTTTTGATCTAATCTGAAAATGTCCCTGAAATAATATTGAGCATGAAGATTGTGAGCCTACTTATTAACCGAGTTACATGGGAAGTATACTGAACTTTAACAGTTTCAAAATTAAAAATTAGTTGTTTCTAGGAATCTAGTTTAAGCCAATATAAACAGGCAGGGTTTGTCTCAACTCTCAAAAGCATCTGTCTTAACCTATGGTTTCGGTTCGACTTTAGGATCCACCGAACTGAATTAAAAATCTACCAGTTTACACAAATTTAGAACCATTAGGGACGGTTGGATAAATGGGTCGAGAAAATGGTAATCAGTTCGGTTTGGTGCAGTTTTGCGGTTTGATTCGGATCTTATGCAGCCCACCCACCTTTAATTTCCTAAAATCTCTTTATCTGTTCTATCAGTGTCACTAAGCTGAAAAACACAACAATAGAAAATTACCCATTAGGAGTGCGTCAGCATTTTCAAGATTCATATCCCAATTTCAAGTTTCGAATTCCATTCTCGTATATTACTGATTTAAGATCTGCCTTAAATTTCATTAATCACTGATTCAGGTTTGGTTGTTTGTTTGGCAGAGAAGTTAACACCTGGTAACATTTTATCAACTTACTTCACTGATGGAAAGAGAATTGCCGGACGATGCTATAGTATTTTAGATCTTAACAAGAGTGTCACTTGCTGCCCTTCTACGGCAATTTCAATGGGTTTGCAGAGATTGGCATAACTGCATTCATGAGAGTAAGTTCCAGCTCATCCACTCTCAAAGGGCTCCTGTTGTTGCACCAGGTTGCTTTATTGTCATCGAACGTTCTATTGAGAACATATTTGATTCTAACATATTCTTCGCATTCCATGATGCTCCTTCTAGTCCCTCACAGAATCCATCTCCTTCTCTTGACTTTTTACCATCACCTGTTGAGATTGTAGGTTCGTTCCCTTCTTTGCTGTGTCAAACTCGATATATCACAGACAAGGAAGAGTATTCCAGTTTTCTACATTTGTAAACCAGCAACTCGAGAATGGAGAAAGATACCAAACCCTAGAACCAGCTTTCGGGATTTGGGAATGCAAATAGTGGTAACGCAAACTTACCCTACGTTGCAGTACAAGATAGTTCGTATTTCACATACCAGGGATGTGTATTGGGAGTACCATTGTGAGATTTTTGATTCAGCCACTTGGGCTTGGAGGAGATCAGCTGACGTGAAAACTTCTGGTAGCTTGGTCGATACATATGGTGGTGTCTTAATTAATGGGTGTTTACATTGGGTTAACAACTGGCGTCAAATCTATGCTTTTTCCATAGAGCAAGAGGAGTGGGTTGCGACTATCCAACTGCTGCCTAATATTGTAGAAAGTGAATTGAATCTTAGGACCTTGTTAATCTTATTTGATGGAAAGATTGGTTTTCTGATCAGTAATAAGGAATGGACTGAACTTTGGATATTAGATAATTACTACAGCCATACTAGTTGGGAGAGAAGGTACCGCAAGGATTTGAGAGCACTGAATCGCGAGGTTGGGGGTGTGTGTCTTCCAATAGCTATGTCATCTTCCGGTATCATTTTTATGATCTGTCTGTGTCCAAACAGCTGCGCCATTTCTTACAATTGCAACAATGATACTTATACCATTTCGGCGCCCTTTCCGTTGGATGTGAGATCATTTCTTGGTTTTCTATTTGAATCAAGATTCTGTTACATATAGTTCCACAGCAGACAATGGTCAGAACCTTCTTCATGCTGTTGATATTCCCATAGTGATCAAGTGTTTAGATATCTTTGTCTGTCACTTCTTTCTGGTTCAGTGCTGAATCTAGTTAGTTTTTTTTTATGAACCGGTGATGAGATAACTCTTGTTTAAACCGTTACCCTACAAGTAGATTGTTTGTTTGCTACTGTTGGTGAAATTTTGGGTTCTTGTTTGAGCATTAAAGTGGGTTTCTGCTCAATTTGCTCGACCATTCCCAAACATTTCTCTTGACAGTGGTAGAGAAAACCTACTGTATATCAAAGCTGTCCAGAAAATAGTGCTAAAGTTTCCTACTTTCAGCTATATGAAAGAACAAATGGCTTCGTGTTTCCTACTTAGAACCACAAAGGAGACACAAGCTTGATAGAACTCTACGAGCTCGTTGAAGGACATAAGGTGGGTGCACCATCATGACATGATATCCCACCAGGAAAGACACTTCCAGTGAAATTTGGGGTTCCAAACTTGCTTATGTGGGAAGACTAGTAAGCCATTCACATCTAAAGAAGCATAGCAGTTTGCAATAGAAGAATTTGGACCAAATTTCCATTTCCTGCTGTCCTTTAATTATATTGCCACTCTGAGCTGAAACATCCCCTAAAAGCATATTAGCAATTTCTCCTAAATCTTGTCCATTCAAATTTCTTTTGATATTGGAATTCATTTCCTTGACAATAGATTACCTAGTCCAGTGCTGAATTCAGTTAGGTTTCTTTGATCATATTTTGTAAATCTTTAAGATGATTTTGAAGATAGTGATCATTTTTGAGCTTGCATTTTTGATAATTTAGTGTTGTACTCAAGCTGTTTGTAGAAATTCCTAAGACACAACTCTTTGGTTTAAGAATGTGTTTCTTTGAATTTGGCTCCTTGTATTGTCATATTAAGGTTTATATTAATCTCACTTCTTTCTTATGCATTAGGTTGATCCAGAACTACTTTCTCTTTCACTCTCTTCAGCTGCAACACTTATCAGTGGAATTCAGAGATTGGAAGGAAGGAAGGAAGGAAGGAAGAAAGGTCAGTAAACATCCTAATCTAATTCAAACTTTCAACTAGTTTAGTTTTCATTGTAGTTTTTCTGGGTTTAGCCTTGAGACACTGTTAGATTTCTTATCGAAAGTTAGGGGTTTTTTGTTTGTTGGTGAAAAGCATAATAAAGATTCCATGAAACAAATCCAATCGGTCAAAACATAATAAAGGCAAAGCTCATTATATTTACAGTAATTGTTGTCACTTATCAACATCCTAATCCATGATTTTAAAACTTTCTAGCTCTATCTAAGGCGTTCACTCAAGTTGAAAATGCTACTTTGGAAACTGATAATTCTATTGATAAAACTGGTGAATATTTGAATGCGTGTTTCTCTGAATTTGGCACCTCATAGTGTACTGTCATAAAGTTTGATGTTCACTGTCTCTTTGCTTTATAGATGAATTTGATTTGATTTGATGCAAGGTAAGGTTTTGAATTTATGGTGGCCTTAATCTTTACCTTTTGATCTAACCTGAGAATGTCCTGGAATAATATTAAGCATGAAAATTGTGAGCCTACTTGATAGCTGAGTTACATGGAAAGTGTACATTTTATATTACAGTGAACTTTAACAGTTTGCATGTGTATGTAATTGTTAGTTATGGAGTTTCGACAGACATATATGGGTTTTGAAGTGGTTTTAGGGATACTTGCCGTAACAGTTTTGAAACGAAATGGCACACTCACAATGTTTAGGTTTGTGAGTAAATAGAAAAATCTAACGTCTTCACCTATGGTTTAGGTTTGGCTTAAGGATCCACCGGATCGCCGGAACCGAATGTAAATCTACCGGCTTACACAAATTTAGAACGTAGGGAACCATTGGATATTGATTCGGTTGTAATTTCTGTCCGGATTGGTGCAGTTTTACGTTTTGGTTCGATTCCTGTGCAGTCCACCCAACTTTCCAGAAATCTCTCATCTCTATCAGTGTCACAAAGCTGAATACAAAAAGAGTACATAGAAAATTATGGCATTAGTTCTTTTTCACCATTTTCAAGATTCAAATCTCAATTTTAAGCGACGAATTACATTCCCGTAAATTACTGATTTAAGATCTATTTTAACTTTCATCAATTACTGATTCAGGTTTGTTTGTTTGGCAGAGAAGTTTACTCCAAGTAACACTTTATCAGATTTTCAGTTAAACTGGTCTGAAGTTTTCGAATTGGTAATTTACTTCCTTCACTGATGGAAAGCGTATTGCCTGACGAAGTAATAGTATTTGAGATCTTAACAAGAATGTCGCTTGGTGACCTTCTACATCATTTTCAATGGGTTTGCAGAGATTGGCATCACCGCATCCATGAGAGTAAATTCCAGCTCATCCACTCTCATAGGACTCCTATTGTTGCATCAGGTTTTTTTCTTGTCTTGAAACGTTCCGTTGAGAACACATCTGATTCTATCAGATTCTTCCCATTCTACAATGATCCTTCTAGTCCCCCACAGAATCCATATCCTTCTCTCGACTTTCTGCCATCACCTTCTGTTGAGATTGCAGGTTCATCTGCATATGGTTCTATGTTCTGTTGTGTTACTCCCGATAAATCGCGGACAACAAAGAGTATTCCGATTTTCTATATTTGTAAACCAGCAACTCGAGAATGGAGAAAGATACCAAACCCTAGAACCAGATTTCAGAATTTTGGAATGCGAATAGTGGTTACACAAACTCATCCTACGTTGCAGTACAAGATAGTTCGTCTTTCACATGGCGGTGTGATCTTAGAGTACCATTGCGAGATGTTTGATTCAGTCACTTGGGTTTGGAAGAGATTGCCGGATGTTAAAACTTCTGGTTGCTTGGTTCATTCATTTGGTGGTGTTTATATTAATGGGTGTTTACATTGGATTAACAACCGGCGTCAAATCTATGTTTTATCCATAGAGCAAGAGAAGTGGGATGCAGTTGTCCACCTTCCGCCTGATATTGAATGTGAACTCAATTTTAGGCCTTTGTTAATCTTAATTGATGGAAAGATTGGTGTTCTGCTCAGTAGTATCAAGGAGTGGACTGAACTTTGGGTATTAGAGAATTATTACAGCCATACTAGTTGGAAGAAAAGGTATCGGAAGGATTTGAGAGCACTCAGTCGCGAGATTGGGGGTGAGTGTCTACCAATATCTATGTCATCAACCGGTATCATCTTTATGCTTGGTCGGTGTCCAAACAGCTGCTGCACCATAACATACAACTGCAATGATGATACTTACACCATTTCGAACCCTTTCCATCGGAGATGAGATGGGTTCTTGGTTTTCCATTTGAATCGAGATTCTGTTATATATAGTTCCATCTCTTGTACTGGTTGATACCTTCAGGGAGGAGAGATTTTTTTTTTTTTTTTGGAAGGCCTTGAGACTTTCTCAGGAGCAAGTTTCTTGAATCTGACCTAACACACAGTGTTCGGAACCTTTTATTTACTGTTGATAGTCCCATTGTGATCAAGCATTTGGGTTTCTCCAATTTTCACTTCTTTTTGGTTCTGTGCTGAATTTAGTTAGGTTTCGATGGTCGTGTTATGTAAATGGTTAAACCATGCCATGAAGGTTTCTGGTAATAGAAAATTTTCATTTATATGTATGTATTGATCTTCTGATATAATCTAGTAATACCTACAACTCTTTCGTCTCTGGTAGTGGTACTCATCTTAGTACATGGGCTTATGTTTCCCAATAATGTTCGACTATGCTATTTGTCTACAATTTGTCTCAGTATATTCAGGTGGAAAGTCGCTTGCAAATCCGATCCGACTGTACCAGCTATCTAGGATGAGTTGGAGTTGGACCAGAGGTATCAACTCGTTATCTTTCCACTGTCAAGGGAGGGGAGTAATTGCTGCTCTATAAAACCATCCTGACGTAGTGCCAGAACGGGCGAGTCAACAGTTGCACCTCACATGCAGTGCCCGCATCTTCAACTTACGACCACATAACCTTGGTCTTTGCCGGGATCACATAAGCTAACTCCAAACTTGGAACGGGCAAGTTAACAGTTGCACCTCAAGTCCTACATCTGCTTAGTGAATCGTGACCAGTTTTCAACCATTTTTTGTTTTTAATTTTGGTAGGACAGTACAATGGTCCTAGACTAAATCCGATCTCTTTCAACAAATTGGAAGGTAGGTAGTTCTATAGCAGGTTTTCCCGGAAGTTTTCTAGAATCAGAAGGAATTGCTATAATGACCATCATGTACGTTCTATTATTCGGGGACATTTTTAAAATACCAATCCAATATCCAAGGCCCATTTTCCAGTAGCAAATACCAGGTTGGGCAGAGAGATCTTATCTCCAAGATATGGTTAAGTTTCTACACCGGCTCAACAGGCTGGGCAACCTGAATAAGTCCTTAGAGCATCCACACGTAATAAGTCCTTAGCACATTCCGTGTCGCGGGTGGAACAAGGAGTGGTCACACCATTTTAGTATGGTTTACGCATTCGCGACCGTTAAAATAACATTCCCAGTATATCCCTGTCCAGGGCATGCATGGCTACAGGGGGAGTCCCCCTTTCACGATCCTGCCGCCAAGCATAGCCACAAGAGGTTGTCCCTCCCTTCACAATATGCTAGGATGATTTCACATGTTCACCGTTGCAAAGGACAAAAGTCGATAACTTTTCTACAGATGAGCATAGGGACCAAACGAGTCTTTCCCTCAGGAAACTCAGGAAAGAAGCTGAAGAGGTAGTCGGGCTAGTTGTCGCCGCGTTAAACGGGGGCCAACCAGCACCGAAGACCAAATACCACTCATACGTCAACACGTATTGTCCCTCAAGGAACGACCGTCTCAGGAAGAACTAGCAACTCATGTCAGTGGTGACAAGAGGAACACGAGCTCCCGGGGCAAATCCTTTCCAATGGACACGCTATGAGCTAACAAACAAACACGGTCCAACTCAATCCTGGCTACCTCTTTCACATGAATTGCATCTTTCCACTTCTGTCTATCCAATGCATCATCCTCAGCTAGATTCCGCTTCATCAAGTCATGCTTCACCGACTCATCCCAGGTAAATTTCGATCGGCCTCTACGTTGCATCCTACCCTCTCCGCGCAAAATGCGTCCTATGCGAACCGGCGCATCCGGAGGTCTTCGGCGTAAGTGCCCAAACCAACGCAACCGATGTTAGGTGAGCATCTCCTTGATAGGTGCTACCTTCAGCTTCTTGAGAACGTATTCATTCCTGAGCTACCTTCAGCTTCTTGAGAACGTATTCATTCCTGATGCGATCGTGTCTCGTATTTTAAAATACCATCACTTCTAAATTTGGTTTCATAAAATACCACCACCTTATTAATTTTTTCTAAAATACCATCACTTTTCTATTTCCGTTTACTTTAAACATAACGTCCGTTAAGTGACACATATCACTTTCTCTCACCCACTGAAAGACTGAAATATCCTTTGTATACGCTTAGTTTGCTGTTGCGGTCATATGACTCAGATTTAAGTTAAATACAGGGGATAACAGAACTTTGATGATATAATGAGAGTATCCGAGTAAATGCCCAATACAACAAGAAGGGTAACTTGGAGAAAGGAATTTGTGCAAGTTTACCAAACTCTTCGCCAAGTTCTTGAGGCTGATGGATGGGGTAACCAAACGAAAACGTAACCAGTGCAAGTTAACTACACTCAAAAATAACCATATGCAAGTTGCTATGGCTTAACAAAGCCATACATTTTCCATTCGAATCATATGCTAAATAATGCATTTTGGGAACCTGGCCCTACTACTAGATGACAAAAATGTCATTAGAAATAACTTTCACACCACCCCTTATCCAACAATTACTTAAGTACCTAATTTAGCCATGTTTAATTAGCACTAATTAATCGTATTAGGTGTTAATTATGTTTTAGATGTGAGATCAACTAATGTTAAAGAGTTCTTCAAAACATCAAACAACTTAAATTTTTTGATTTTTTTTTTCCGTAAACAATACCCAGAATCGGTTTAAGTTAATGCACTTATAAACCGATTCTGGGTTGATGTTCCAAAATTAACAGAGGACTTCAACAATCGGTTGAAGTTGGCATATGTATAACCCGATTATTCAAATCGGGTTTTTACTTGACATATATAAACCGATTTCATAAGAATTTTTTTTCTTTCATTTATTTCATTATTGTAGGATGCATTTAGCACATGCATCAAGCCTTTAAACCCCTAGGCGACCCTAGTGGACGAGTTATAGTCTCGTGAGGGTTTACATAGAGATCTACCCACAAAACCTACACAAAAACTTCTAAATCCATGAATCTTCGTCCGAGGAATCCGACGACGATACACCATCCATGAAATCCGGGGCATACTCCGGGATTTTGGAGACCATGAATTCATAGCTTGCACCGAATGCGAATGCTTCCCCCTATTCCTCCAAGTAGCGCTTTGACGACTTCATACTACAAAAACAAAACACAAACTAATTTGTTAGTGGTGTTTAGTCGGAAGATTGAACAACATGGATCACGTAAGATAAACCACAAAAATACTTACAAATTGTTCAATGGACAAGTTAAAGTTGGTAGCGTTGAAAATCGTTTTTTGGATAGCCAAATAAGCAAATATCGCATTTTCGATGATTAGGTGCCTATCATGAATTTTTTAAACACTTCTTCCATTAGGATTCCCAAACTCTTGCCTATACTTGTTGTATACCCTATCCCAAAAGGTTACGACATCCACTCTTACGGGGGACTGCCTTCTAAATCGATTTTCCGCGTACCAACCTTTGGTGATTGCTAGATCTTCATTTGAATCAAATGATCACATTATGGAGGTATGAAATGATTAGTTGTGGATTATATGGAGTTAGAGGGAATATATTGAGCAATTTTGGGGCAAATGGGGTCCAAGGATGAGGTCTGCATATATAGAAAAAGTCCCTAACGGCTATTTTTTTTGGAAAATGTGAAATAATTTGAAATAATCGGCCTTCTAGAAGGTCTGTAAAATCCGATTGTGTTATTATGCCAGTAGGAATCGGACTTTCGTGTGACCAATATAAATCGATTAAAGACACGTAAAAGAATTTGAATTTTCACTAACACAAATCGGTTACTAGAGATGCATATGTGATCCGATTATAGCTTGAAAAACATCCAGGAAAAATTGCATTTCTAAGGCATGAATAATCGTATTATACGTACCCCACACATAAACCGATTCCTTTATGGAACCTACACAATCTGTTTATGTTGACATATCGAGTAGCCCGATTGTTGGCATGTCAGGCAAGAATTATTGAGAAACAACACATAATTATAATTAAAACTTTAAGCGGATTAAGTTCAACAAAAAGATCATCCAAAATACAAACCTTAACCATCCTAAAAGAGTGTTGAGAACTTAAAACAATCACAAGTCTTATAAAATTAAAATTTTAATATCTAAAACTTAAACTTAAAAACTTAAAGAGCAGGAGCACCAACATCAGCAGCAGCAGCACCACCGGGAGCATTTGCAGCACCACCATCAGCATGAGTGTAGATGGTGGATTTTCGACAAAGGGTAAAATTATAAAACTATACTCCGGATCCGGCAATCAGATGAGTATTGAGGCCCATGTCTCTCATTAAAGCATGAAAGCTCATGCCATAAATCTCTCGATCGAGAAGGTCGTCTCTCGAGTATATGTAGATGTGTAGTCTCCCAACTGAGGCCACGGCACATCTCATGAATACTTGAGCAATTTCAGTAATTACTCCGGATCCGGCAATCGGATGAGTATTGAGATTCATGTCTCTAAGCGTGAAAGCTCATGCCATAAAACCTCTGATCGAGAAAGTCTCTCAGAGAAGATGTAGATGTGTAGTCTCCCACCGAGACCACGACACATCTCATACTGTATAGAATCGCAAGATTGGACAGCTCGTAGACAGCGTGTCTGCTATTATAGAGCAATAACGTCTTCAGGATGCAACCATGTTTTCCCTGACTATACAAGAGGAATATGACACTCTAGCAAGTTCATATTGCTCAATGATGAGTGCCAAATATTGCATATTTCTACATCTATTTATTGGCATTTATCTCATCGTTTGTGCTCAGAAATCAGATATTATCCCAGATTCTGTATTTTCTTTGTTTTCAAGAATAAATATTCGTACTAATTAATTTTATGTTTTTAGGTAGTAAATAAAGCTCGGAGAAATTGAGGAGCCAAAAGAGCAGAAAATTGGAGACGAGCGTCTATGGAGCAGAAAGCCAAAGCCCGCACGCGCATCAGTTGCAACCCAACAAGTAGCAACCCATCTACAAGACATGGGCTTGAGCAATCCAAGACCCGGCCAATAACCCGGATCCAAGTCCATCCTATCCTGAGCCGCCAGATCTGCCCCTCCGCATCCAACGGTCGTTGCATCCCTCACATCATCTCTTGCTGCTCCCGCCTCACACCCAAGCCGCCTACACCTACACCCATCGAACCAAACACGCCCCTCCCCATTTCTCATCTTCATCTTCTCTTTCTTCTCCCCCGACAAAAATCAGAGAAAACCCATTCTCTTCCCCTTCCCCCGACCATACCAGTGGCAGACCAACATCACCACCTCCATCTCCTTCCTCTGACAGCAACTGCAACAACCACCATAGTCGCCCGCTCCGCCCCACTAGTTCTGCCCATCTCCATCTTTAGCTTCTCCCATACCCTAGAATCTAGGGTTGAGATGGTTGGAACTAGGGTTTTCTCCTACAACTCATGCATGGCTTCCAGAGGCGAATTCGCAGAGGGAACAGGTCGGGGTTATCATTAATTGTAAGTTTGAATGATTGAGAGATATAAATTGAGATGTTCTTCATGAGAGAGGGGGTGAAATTTTTAGGGTTTTAATGGTAGTTTAATTTCAGTTGTGTTTTATTATGTTTACCATGTTCTGAATCAATTTGCTAGGATTTAAATGAAACCCTAATTCTCTGTTATGTTATTCAACTTTGTTTGAGTTGCTCTTGAATGCTTAAATTATAAGATATCTTCAATTCTAGTACTCCAATGCTTTACTCTTACAATGAATGCCATGTATCCATTGTAGTTAGGATAAAACTGTGTTGATTGTGCTTCAGCTCAGACCTTAGAGATTGTTGCTAATCCCTTGACTAGTTGTACTTAACTAGACAATTAATGCTCTGGATTGGTACTTTAGCTGATAATTGAATTATCTCTTGGTGAAACTCCTTAGATAAGTGATAGAATTGACACACTTTCCCTATATGTCATAGGAACAAGAATACTCAAACTAGTTGAATTACATAACATGAATTAGTGGTGGATTTGACAATCCTAGTGCTCTTTATACTCATTACTTGTAGTTCATCTTGATTTCATTGTTATAACCTCCAACTTGTCGTAAAGACACTAAACAAACCCACCTTTGTGTACCTTCTTAGAAAATCAGTTATTAAAGCTTAAGATCAACTACACAGCAACCCCATTTCCCTGAGGATCGACCTGTACTTGTCCCTGCCTCCAACAGGCACTGTGCACTTGCAGTTATACGTAGGCGAAACTCTTTTACCAGCCTACCAAGTTTTTGGCGCCGCTGCCGGGGATTTGGTAGTGTGCTGTGTGCTCATTAGTCCTTATCTCACTGATTTCCAACCCACCATTGTATATATGCTCTGAATCCTTATGTTTAATCATTAGTAGTGTAACTTAGTTGTAATCATCTGTTAGTTTTTCATTTCTGCATCCTTCATTGTACTTTGTTATTGCATTGTGCATTGGTAAATCTGTTAGCTCTTCTTTTGTTTTTGTTTAACTCATAGGTAGCCTACATTCACAAGCTCTGTATCGCCGCATCATTATTGTGGTGTAGTTTAGTGTAATCATCTCATTAACGACTTTGCATCATTATTTTTTTCTTTTTCTTTTAACAGCTGTAAGTAAAGCATTTGCATTATCAGTTAAGCTCTTTCCATCACCTGCATTGTTAGAATCATCTTCATCCGTATCTGCTCTTATTGTTAGCCCTGCAGTTTACTTGGCTGATTTGTATCATAAACCTGTGTATCTATGCACCATCTTTAGCATCTGTAGCTAGCTCTGTTGATAGCTCAGGTGGTAACTTGTTAGCTCTGTTGTGACTTCACCTTATTCAATTGTGAATGGCCTGTCAATTGTAACTTGGTATGCCCTGAACAGATAACCAAGTGCAATAGTTAATTTTCATACTACTGAGTCTTCTCAGCTAGTGATAGCAAGTGTTGATATTCATTCTCTTTGCTGAAACCTGTACATTTCTGAGAACTGACCTTCTCCCCTGAGTAGCCAGGTACTTGAGAAGGTGAAGCACACACCAAGGAGAAAAAGGCACAGGACAGTGTGGATTTGCCTAAACCCGGTTTATACCGGCGGTATTGTGTCTCAAACCCTGCTTACCTGAATGACTCCATGATGGTTGAATTACATACATGCTAGCTGAGTTTGATATCTCTTGTGCTGTATTTATGAGCTAAATAATATCATGATGTATGCATATGTGATTTTGCCACCTCCTTCATGAGCTTTACCTCACTGCCCTTCACATTTTTACTCTGTTGATTTGTGCAATACATTGCATCATCATTGTATGTGCACCTGTATCACCCTTGCATAACAAATTAGCTATCCTGAATGCATGACAAACCAGCTACCTTGATAGGTATTGCTCACACCTGAAACCCTTGTTCTTGTGAGCTCTGTGCCCTTAGCTTCCATATGCTCTGTGCTCAGCTCCAGCCCTGAAGCTGTGAGACTGAGCTACAACTTGGTTAACCAAATTTTCTGCAAGCCCTACTTGACATCAACTGGGCTGGTTGATATCAACTGACCTAGTTGACTCTGTCAACCCTGAGCATAATCTTTGAAAATTTGAGCACAACCAAGCTAGTTGACACACTCTGAGCATGTTGTAAAGTGCTAGCACTGCTTATTTGCTGTTCCTTTGTTACATCTGTGAAGTTTTCATACTTACATTGAGCTGATCTGTTAACCTATATGATGCTGTGAATGATAGACCATGCTAATGTATGTATACCTGTGTACCTGATCTCTGAACATTGAAGTCAACTGAACCTGTTGGCATCATTTGAATCTGTGCACGACAAATGTGTTATAAATTGCTAAATTGTTATTTGCATACCTGTGTGATTCAACTTCTGCAATTTGTGTGGATTTGAGTGAGTGTTGAGTAGCAGGAATTGTGTTAGAAATAGCTTGTTAATTTTCAAACACACAAACCCAGCACATGCTTCACCTTGAGTGAGCACATCCCATTACCCTGTGCACCTCACAAAATTTTTGCTTTTCTTGTGCTCCTGCCAACAATTGGGCTGTGCATAAGCCGTCTTTGTGCTGCACATCACCTGCATTGTGCACCTTTGCCCGTCTTGTGTTATTCTTGAGAGTTTGTGTTTCTCAGTATTGATATCAGCTGTGCTGTGCATAAGCTGAGCTGCACACATAACCTGTGCTGTGTAAGCTTGACAACCTGAAGCCCACATAAACTAGGCTGTGCAACAAACTGAAGCCCCACATAAACTGAAGTCCACGTAAACTGGGTTGTGCATTTACAAAGACACCCGGCAACCTGTGTGCTTTTATTGGTGTGTCACTTGTATTATTTTGTGCTTGTCTGTGTTGAGATCGATTGGATGTATGTATGTTAACATACTGGATGCGCTAGCTAGGCTATGATTGTGTCTTTTAGAGACCAAACAAATCGATTAGTTAGAATCCGCCCGATTTAAATTGTCGGCATACCCAGGTTCTTCAACAAAGCCCAAGCCCATCGAAAACGAAACCATGGGTGATGAACCAAACCCACCCCGTAGTCTCAAGGACTACATGTACCCAACTAGGGCAAGCCAGCCCTCTTGCATCATTCTGCCAGCTGATGCGTGTCAGTTTGAACTGAAAGCAAGCACAATTCACATGTTACCCGTGTTTAGAGGGGTCGATGCTAAAAACCCCTACCATCACGTGAGAGATTTTGAGGATATTTGTGGGACTCTGCGTTTTAACCAAATGCCGAGGAGTCCCTCAAACTGAGATTGTTTCCTTTTTCTCTGAAAGACAAAGCCAAGTCATGGCTTCATGCCCTACAACCACAGTCCATTAGAACATGGGATGACCTCACAAAAGAGTTTTTTAAAAAAGTTTTTCCCAAACCATAAGACGGCGACAATTCGCCAGAGTCTAAATGGTTTTGTGCAATTAGAAGACGAAACTCTAGCAAAGTACTTGGAGAGATTCAATGAATTACTACTCCAATGTCCCCACCATGGCTTTGAAAAATGGAGACTCGTGCAAATATTGTATGAGGGTCTAGATGTTAGAACCCTCACCACGGTCGAGTCAATGTGCAATGGTGCATTTATTGACAAAAGTGTCTTGATGAGGCTTGGACTTTCTTAATCGAAGTCATTGAAAAGACTCAACAGTGGGAGTCCATCCATGAACCAAAAAGGACTACCCCCGTAGGTAATGTTCATAGAATCGAGTCGACTTTGAGGGAAATGCAAAAATGGCATCTTTGGCCTTGAGAATAGAAATGCTTGAGTTGCGTAAGAATGTAAAATCTAATACCCCTACTCTCCATGACCAAATTGAAATGGCCACTTGTGCCGCATGCCATAGCTCGACCACTTAGTGGACAGCTGTCCGGTTTACATGCATTTCAAGAGTCTAAAACCGAGCAAGCCAATGCATTGTACCATAGGCAAAAGAACAACCCGTATTCTCAAACCTACAACCCAGGGTGGAGGAATCACCCTAACTTCTCATGGTCTAAAGGGCCTGTACAAGAGGGACCAACAAATAACAACCAAGGATACTCATATCCTAGAAACCCCCAAGTACAACCACACCCTCAGTACCTTGTAGAGAAAAAGCCTAGCTTTGAAGACGTGTCGGTATGTTAACCCAAAATCTTTCACAACTTCGAAAACCACCGACCAACGTTTCACAAGTCTAGAACTTAAAATGGGTCAAATCATGATGCATTGAATGTGAGAGAAAAAGGCAAACTCCCAGCCAACCCCAACAAAATCCAAAGAATGTGTTTCAGGTAGGTACTTCAACCTGCAATGAAACTTCACATAGTCATGCGAATGCTGTCACCACTCTTCGTAGTGGTAAAGTTGTTGAGAACAATGTAGGTGTATGATGAGTGCCAAATATTGCATATTTATACACCTTTTTATTGGCATTTAACTCATCTTTTGTGCTCAGAAATCAGATATTATCCCAGATTCTGTATTTTCTTTGTTTTCAAGAATAAATATTTGTACTAATTAATTTTGTGTTTTTAGGTAATAAATAAAGTTCGGAGAAACTGAGGAGCCAAAAGAGCAAAGAATTGGAGACAAGCGTCTATGGAGCAGAAAGCCAAAGCCCGCGCGCACAACAGTTGCAACCCAACAAGGAGCAACCCATCTACAAGACATGGGCCCAAGCTATCCAAGACCCGACCCACGACCCAGATCCCACCCCGTTCACCCTGAGCCGTTGAGATTTCTATCACCACATCCAACGCTCGCTCCGTCCTCCTCATCAACTCTTGATGCTCCCACTCAACACCACAGCTACCTATATATTCCCCCATCACCAAAACCTAATTTCATTTCTCTTCCCTTCACCCGACAAACCCAGTGACCTCCATACCTCCCCCCCACCATGGCAGAGCAGCCATCATCTTCTCCTTCCTCAGCCACGGGCAGCGACAACAACAGGCGCAACAGCGCCGTCTCCGCCTCCTATTGCTCTCTAGCTATTTCTTAGCTTCTTCCCTAGGAGCTAAGTGAGAGATAGAAAGAAATAGGTTAGGGTTAGGTTAGCACAGTGAGGGGAAAATCAGAGTAATGAAGCCATAGCCGAATTCACAGAAGAGACCACTGATTCAGAGAGTATGGGTGAGAGGGTATTTCTTAATTTCTGTTTTTGAAGTAAATTAGGGTTTTTAGTTCTTTGCATGTATAAATAGGTTTGATGTGTGTGTGAAAAACCTTATGCCTGGGCTAGCCAGAGCACCAATTTAGCTTAATTTGTAGTTTAATTGTCTTAATTATGTTCTAAGTTTCTTAACTAGGGTGTTGTTGAAACCCCTGATAATATGCTAAGTAATTCATCTTCATGTTGTATTCTTGTCATGCTTCATTGTTTTAGAAATAATGAATTAACTAATTGAGCACATGAATCTGTGATAGAGTGTACTGTAAGAAGACACTCTATACTAGGGGGGAGTGTGTGAGATTAGCCAATACTTTATCCATGGTATTCTTCCCTGGAATGAATCAAGAGTATAGTTTGACTAGGAATTGCCTTAGCATAGGATCAGGTGGTGGATTCACTGCCCTAGTGCTCTCAATAACTTGTTTACAATCCATTTAGTTGCTTTAGTTTAGAGTCACCACTCCAACACCTCGCCTCGTATCGACACTCAAACCTTATTTGTGTTACATTTCTCTAGAAACTCGGTTCGGTGAGCTTTGAGATCAACTCTACAGCACCACAAGTCTCTGTGGGATCAACCTGTACTTGCCACGCCTTCAACAGGCACTGTGCACTTGCAGTAATACGTAGGAAAGCTCTTTTACAAGCCTACCAAGTTTTTGGCGCCGTTTCCGGGGACTTGGCGTGTGCTGTGTTGATTCTGTGCTTGCTTCACTGAATTTCAATTCTCCCCTGTACATATGTGTTATGAATTGTAGTTTGTAGTCTTTTATTAGTGTAACTTGGCAATCATTTCTCTAGTCCTGTATCTTCTAGTGCATATTGTGCACTCTATCATTGCATTATAGTCAGCTCATCTTAATTGCACATCTGCATTGTAGTGTATCTTGTAGCTGTAACTTAGTAAGCATCTTAGCCCTGTATTAGTATAACTTAGCTAAAGTTTTTTTTTTATTTTTTACACCCTTCACCTTTCTGCAACTTATATTGCATCTTGTCACTGCATTGTAGTTAACTTACCTTTGTTTTTAACTCACCTTTGTTATCTAGCATCATCTCAAGCCTGTCATCAGTTAGCTTATCATTATCTCCATCAATCATGTCATCTTATGCATATCATAGTTAGCTTGTATTAATAGCATCATTGACCTGTAGCTTAGTATCACTTGTAACTTGTAATCCCAGTCATTCCAAATAACCAATCTTATCACCCTGCAAAATCCCAGTCAGTCCAAAGAACAGTTCATATGTCTTGAAATTCTAATTGTTGGCTATCAGTGGCAACTATTAGCTATGAAAGTCTTGATTTTGCATTTCTGAGCACTAAAACTCTCTCTTGAGCTCACAGGTACCTGCAAAGCTGTTGTGAAAGCTGAGGCAAGGAAGAGCACTTGTTAACAGAGCAATCCAAATCAGTTAGCAGCAAACCTCAGGAGCAAAGCGACATAGCCATTGCGGCTCAAACCAGTTGGTCATTCTAGAACCCTTTTATACTTTATATCTGCTTGATTGACAAACCACAGATAACCTAGTTACTCTGCTAAACAATACCCACATCATTTAAGCCTTGCTTAAACCGCTTGGTCTCTTTCTGTGATCAACAGCCCATGTACTAGCTGAACTGTGGTGTGTGTTAGGCTGCTAATTGCTAGCTGCCCGATTTTGTGACATTTAATATTTGAGCTTTGATTTAGGTAGTCAGGGTTATTGTTGGTTGCATAACACTTGAATGATTATTGAGTCAGAAAGCTGTTGAATGAGAAACCATGATGGCCTGATAACCTAGCTGCTTAACAACGCATTGTCCAAACCCTGCAACATAGAATATCTCTAGTGGCATAATCCTGTGACATCTGAGTAGCAAGTTCTACTTGCTGAGATTGTCATCTCACTGTGTTTGATTCTCTCAATCTCTGATCTGCTGATACTTGAATGAATGTTTCTTTGAGATTTGTTATCTATATGCATGTTGCTACGCTATTCGAATAAGATACTTGAGCATGCTCTGTGAAAACTAAGGATAGCCAAACATGTGATAACCTGTGCCGAATGCTAAGCATTGTTCACCTGATAAACCATCAGTCCTGGTACCTATACATGATAAACCAACTACTTTGCTAAGTATTGCTGAAACCTGAGTTGCCTTGTGTGTTCTGTGCATTGGAAATTAGCTGAACTAGCCATCTTTTCACTGAGAAACCTTAGCTGTCATCTGCCCTGAGCCCAGCTCCAGCCCCTGAAGCTGTGAGTTGAGCTGTAACTTGGACAACCAAGTTAGCTGAAAGCTCAAGTGACATCAACTCAGACCATTGACATCAACTGAGCACAGCCAGTGAACACCAAATGAAGTCAACTGAGTGAGTTGACACAACTTAGCCCTGAGCCTATGCATACTTTGCTTTGTCAATCACATCTGTGATACCCTGTTGAACCAATTTTCTATTGTTTTTGTGGCATCTGTGCACCAATATCTGCAATCTGTGTAAACCTGTGGTGCCTGGAGTGATTGTTGAGTGTCTAAGTTGTATTAGCATCTCACTTGCATGCCACACACATCCCAGCACATGCTTCACCTTGAGTGAGCACAACCATTACCCTGTGCACCATACACAGTCGTTTCTTTTTATGCACTTGCCATCAGACCAGGTTATCTTGTGCTGAGCATATCCTGTGTTGTGGCACTTCTTTTCTGTGAGTTTGCATTGCTCTATGCGCCTATCCTAGCTGTCCTGAGCACAAGTTTTACTCAAGCTGTGTACTTTCTCAGCTGTGCTGTGCAAAACCAACCAGCACATTACTTGTGCTGTGCTGTGTCAATTTTGAGAGGCTGGCCTGGCCAGTGCTGTGCATCTGCAACAACTAGCCTGTGCACTTGTGTGAACTGCCAACCTAGGCTGAGCTGAGTTGCAAAAACTCAGTTATTCTGTGCACATAAGTAGTGGGCTGCACACAACTGAAGCCCAACCCCTGTGCCTGACCATTTAGACCTGCAACTGGGCTAGAACCCAGTTTCACTAGGTTTCCCACAATCTGGGCTGTGCCTTTTCACTGGGCTCTGCACAAACTAAGGCTCACAAAAAAAAAAACTGAACTGTGCACACAACCTGAAACCCACAACAACTGGGTTTTGCATGAACTGGGCTGCAACAAATTGAAGCCCACATAAACCAAAGACCACATATACCAAAGCCCACATAAACCAAAGACCACATATACCAAAACCCACATAAACCAAACTGAGCCCACTACAGCTGGGTTTTAGCATAACTTGGGCTTGCATCTGGACTTAGTATGCTTGATGTGTGCTAGGCTATGGGTGTTTTCTTTTTGAGTTCAAATTGAGTTGCTAGATCATGTCAGGATTTTGGTCTGCAACTGGGGATGAAAACAAATCCATCAGAGAACTTGCTTACGGGCATGCTCCACAATATGAATCCCCCACAGACCATAGTGATTTTAGGGAATATTATGAACCTTCTCATGGCCCTGACCTTGAATATTCATACCCTAATCATTATGAGCACATGTATCATCAACCACAGTGGGGAGATGAACAATTCTATACTCCCCCAACTCCTTGTATGCAATCACTAATGGAAAAGCTCATAGAGCAAAATAATGATATACTTGGATGGAAAATGCATGATCATCCCTTCACTAGTGAACCATGTGCACAACCATGTAATCATCCTTCATATGAAACATGCATACCCACTAGTGAAGACTCTCCTTCACTTGAACATCTCACCATGATTCTTCAAATGAACCTGATTGAGGTACAAAATAAAGATTGGAAAGAAGTTTATGATAGGATGTTTGTTATTCCTGATAATTTTGAAAATAGTGTTTCTAGTCCTACTCATGCAACTAAATATGAACCTAATCTAGAGGTAGATGAGTGCACTAAAAATGCTAAAATTTTGAATAGGGAAATGCAGTGTTATTATGATGATGATGATGATGAATATGAAGAGCATGTGTACTTAGAAAATATGGTGGAATCTTTGGGTTCAGAGACGTTAGGCGTCTCTTCTGTGAACCCTATGAATGATACTTCTTCTAACATTCATACATGTGATGTTAACTCTGAGTTTGAGTCTGTGCAATTGTTCACTGAAAATGAGCATGCTATACCACCTGATTGTGACCTAGGAATAGCTGAATTGTCTGTTGACACAGATGATTCAATGCATGTGTCTGATTCCATGCCTAGGTTACATCATGATGTTATGCATGAGGTTGAAATTTTGGATAATGATGATTATGACATGAAGATTGATGAATTGTTCTATGCAGGTGAACATGATTTACCTTCTTTTTCTGACCTTAGGAAAGTGTGTGATGGTGCAAATGATCTTATACATGAAAACAACTTAGATGTACCTAATCTCTCTCCTAAGGCACGTGATTGAAACTCCTCCACCAAACCTAGGTGTAGTTTGTAACAAAATGGCAAAACCAACTTTTCTCGAAAATGCCTAATTTAGGCCTAGAGCTTTGTGCTTCCCAAGTCCTCTTGGACTATTTTGCATCAAAGTATAACACTTTTAAGGAACCACAGTTGGAATATGTATGTCTGCCTGTTCTTAGCAAAACTCATTTTGAGTTAGACCTTGTGCATGATGTACCTTTAAATTTGCAAGATTTTGTGCTCAAAAACACGTCTGTTGACAAGTTTAGGTTTGGGGGTAACTTGTTCACGTATGCAATCTTTCCTGCACTCTCATGTTATATCTGTGGAAGGCTGTTGATGTTTGTACATATTGTCTTTTGGGTTGATCCTCAACTCTTTAGATTGTTGGTGTATGGTGAATTCTCATTGTATATAATCCATTAGGACTTGTTAAATTTTCTTTTCTTGAATCGGTTGAGTCTTCTTGTGCATATATTGTGCTAATCCGATATGATCTCCACTGAGAATGTTGGATTCTAGCCTTGAAAAATGAAGCTCTAACCTTGCTCTCGCCGACATCCGGTAATCTCTTCCCTTTTCTCTTATCAGCATAGTTCTCTGGGTATGTGACAGTTTAAAATTTATCATCTGTTGACACATTGAGGACAATGTTTGATTTAGGTTTGGGGGTGTATTTGCATATAGAGTTTTTAGTCTTTTATTTCAAAAAAAAAAAAAAAAAACAAAAAAAACTCTTTGTAAATATTTGCACAAAAACCTCCAACTTTTAGAGATTTTAGAGTCACTAGCATGCTTCTAGCTATGTTTACATAGAGAGTCTGACCGAAATAACTGAAATTGGAAGTACTGGAGAACACAATCGGGTTTCTTAGTTGATTAGAGCGTTAAAGTTGGATTTAACCATACCGGAGGGTGAATTAGGTGCTGTTTAGATATTCGGTAGTAGAATTGTGATCACCCATAGTGGAGACTACCCATTTTACATCAAGCGAGGTACCGACCTTCACTCTTTGTGACTTTCTAGAAAAGCTATTAGAGTGTGTGTCACCGTACGTCAATTCCGGGTAGGAATGGTGAGCTACCCAACTTCGCACCACTTTCAGCACTACTTTTGATCTCTTGAGTGCTAATTTCGTCAATCATGAGGGTGACGTTTAAAGATGAAAACTCCTTCTAAATATCGATTTGCAGTTAGCATCACTCTCTCCCTCTCAACAACATCAACAGATTCATAGAAACACATCATCGTCAGCAAGCGGAGCAACATCAGCATATTTGAAGGAAAAGTTGATATAGTCCAAGGTTTACGTTCAACAAAGGAAAGAAAAGAAAATAGGATGAGAATTAATGAAGTTTGTGAAAAATTGTGTTTTATTGTTATTTTCATTTCTTGTACTAAAAAAAAAAAAAAAAAAAAATGTTTGTCAAGTTTTTGTGAAGTTCAGAAGTTCATCATCAACAGTTGAAGACCGAAGACCGAAGATTGAAGACGTTTCTATGAATGCTGAGAGAGTGATATTAATTGCCGATCGGGTGAGAAGGTAAGTGAGTACTCCCACCCTTTCTAATGGTTGATTTCCTTTCTTAGAGATCATCAGAAAAGATTCTTTTTGTCCACACTTCTGTGGAGTCTCCAGAAATTATTTCGGAAGGTTATCCTTCTTACCTTCAACGTGTGCAGGATTTCTCTCTTTATTCCTGCTCGCACACATGAGAGACTAAAAAAGCGATCTTTTTGAGTGCAATTATCATAAAACACTATTAGTGAGGCAGAAGTCGAGGCTTATGATCATAATCGAATCCGAATTCTTTCATATGGTATGGTTACTTCTCGCTCAACACTTAAGGATGAGAATGCGTTCTTTGGTAGTTCTAACTTCGTGTTACTAGCATGCAGAAACTCTATGTCCTCATAGCTCCTTGGATGCTTGAGACTCTTGTACACTCTGAAGTTGGAGAAGGTTTTGTGGGTACACCTCTGGTAAACCCTCACGAGACTACAACTCGTCCACTAGGGACACATAAGGGTTTAAAGGCTTAGTGCATACGCTAAATGCATTCGAGAGACCAGTGACAGTGGTATAGTTAGGATTTCTTAATTTCTGTTTCACTTGAGGACAAGTAAAATTCAGGTTTGGGGGTATTTGATGAGTGCCAAATATTGCATATTTATACACCTTTTTATTGGCATTTAACTCATCTTTTGTGCTCGTAAATCGAGATATTATCCCATATTCTCGTATTTTCTTTGTTTTCAAGAATAAATATTTGTACTAATTAATTTTGTGTTTTTAGGTAATAAATAAAGTTCGGAGAAACTGAGGAGCCAAAAGAGAAAAGAATTGGTGACAAGCGTCTATGGAGCAGAAAGCCAAAGCCCGCGCGCGCAACAGTTGCAACCCAACAAGGAGCAACCCAACTACAAGACATGGGCCCAAGCTATCCAAGACCCGACCCACGACCCAGATCCGAGCCCGTTCACCCTGAGCCGTTGAGATTGCTATCACCACATCCAACGCTCGCTCCGTCCTCCTCATCAACTCTTGATGCTCCCACTCAACACCACAACTACCTATATATTCCCCCATCACCAAAACCTAATTTCATTTCTCTTCCCTTCACCCGACAAACCCAGAGACCTCCATACCTCCCCCCCCGGACCATGGCAGAGCAGCCATCATCTTCTCCTTCCTCAGCCACCAGCAGCGACAACAACAGCCGCAACAACGCCGTCTCCGCCTCCTATTGCTCTCTAGCTCTTTCTTAGCTTCTTCCCTATGAGCTAAGTGAGAGATATAAAGAAATAGGTTAGGGTTAGGTTAGCACAGTGAGGGGAAAATCAGAGTAATGAAGCCATAACCGAATTCACAGAAGAGACCACTGATTCAGAGAGTATGGGTGAGAGGGTATTTCTTAATTTCTGTTTTTGAAGTAAATTAGGGTTTTTAGTTCTTTGCATGTATAAATAGGTCTGATGTGTGTGTGAAAAACCTTATGCCTGGGCTAGCCAGAGCACCAATTTAGCTTAATTTGTAGTTTAATTGTCTTAATTATGTTCTAAGTTTCTTAACTAGGGTGTTGTTGAAACCCCTGATAATATGCTAAGTAATTCATCTTCATGTTGTGTTCTTGTCATGCTTCATTGTTTTAAAAATACTGAATTAACTAATTGAGCACATGAATCTGTGATAGAGTGTACTGTAAGAAGACACTCTATACTAGGGGGGAGTGTGTGAGATTAGCCAATACTTTATCCATGGTATTCTTCCTTGGAATGAATCAAGAGTATAGTTTGACTAGGAATTGCCTTAGCATAGGATCAGGTGGTGGATTCACTGCCCTAGTGCTCTCAATAACTTCTTTACAATCCATTTAGTTGCTTTAGTTTAGAGTCACCACTCCAACACCTCAGTCGTATCGACACTCAAACCTTATTTGTGTTACATTTCTCTAGAAACTCAGTTCAGTGAGCTTTGAGATCAACTCTACAGCACCACAAGTCTCTGTGGGATCGACCTGTACTTGACACGCCTTCAACAGGCGCTGTGCACTTGCAGTAATACGTAGGAAAGCTCTTTTACAAGCCTACCAGTGTACCACAGTCAAGCGAGTCTAAATCAGACTCCCCAGTACACAACACCGCAGAAAACATCTACTATAGAGAAAGAATCTGAGCATGTTGATAAAACCAAGAGTCCTACTGATATAGATATTTCTTTGCCAAGTCATGCACCTGTTGCTCCATTCCCACAGAGGTTGGTGCAGCAAAAAGGGGGTACCCGGTACAACGAGATTTTGGAAATGTTCAAACGAGTTAACATAAACATTCCATTTCTCGAAGCAATCAGGCAAATACCCACATATGCTAAGTTTTTGAAGGACCTGTGCACACAAAAGCGAAAGCTTCATATGCATAAGCGTGCCTTTCTCACTGAGCAAGTAAGTTCAATTATTCAAAACAAAACCCCACCTAAGTTTAAAGACCCAGGTAGCCCAACTATCTCTTGTACTATAGGTGATCATACAATCGAAAAGCTTTATTGGACTTAGGAGCTAGTGTGAATCTACTGCCATATTCTGTATGTGCAGTTAGGTCTTGGGGAATTGCAACCCACCCCTGTTACGCTATAATTAGCGGACAGATCTGTGAAAATCCCTCGGGGAATCGTTGAAGATGTGTTAATCAAGGTTGATAAATTTTATTTCCCTGTGGACTTCATTGTGTTAGATACTCAACCTGTGCAAAACCCTGAAAATCATATTCCCGTTATCTTAGGACGTCCCTTCTTGGCAACGTCAAACGCTATCATAAATTATCGTAGCGGGATATTGAATTTGTCTTTTGGCAATATGACTGTAGAACTGAATGTCTTTCGTGTGAATCAACAACCCATAGATTGTGATGATAATGAATTGCACGAGATAAACATGATTGAGAGTCTGATTCAAGACTCATTGCCTGACATCTTATCTGTGGACCCTGTGCAAGCATGTTTAGATAATTTTGACTTAAATCTCTTCAACTCTGAGTACATTAGTGAAGTTCACTCCTTGCTTGAATCGGTTCCACCCATGGATATTGCTAAATGGCAGAATGCAGTGGAACCACTTCCACTCTCTGATTCCAAATCTGCCCCACCTCTTGATACACCACCTAAGCTTGATTTGAAACCATTACCCAATACCTTGAAGTATGCTTTCTTAGGTCCTTCTGATACTTTACCTGTGATTATTGCATCATGTTTAGACACGAGAACAGAAAGTCAACTTTTAGAAGTACTTAGAGAACATAAAGGAGCCTTAGGTTGGACCATCTCAGATCTTAAGGGTATAAGTCCCACAATTTGCATGCATCACATAAACCTTGAAGAGAATACTAAACCATCTAGGGAAATGCAAAGGAGACTTAACCCCAATATGAGAGATGTTGTCAAAGGTGAAATTTTGAAATTGCTTGATGCGGGTATCATTTACCCGGTTCCAGATAGCCAGTGGGTCAGCCCCATTCAAGTGGTACCCAAAAAGTCTGGCATTACTGTAGTTCAAAATGAGATGAATGAGCTTGTCCCCACCCGTGTTACCACAGGGTGGCGAGTTTGTATTGATTATAGAAAATTGAACACAGTAACAAAGAAAGACCATTTTCCTCTTCCCTTCATTGACCAAATGCTAGAAAGGTTGGCGAAGCATAGTCACTATTGTTTCTTATATGGCTATTCGGGCTACAACCAAATTCACATAGCACCCGAAGACCAACAAAAGACCACATTTACATGTCCTTATGGAACATTTGCTTATCGTCGTATGCCTTTTGGGTTGTGTAATGCACCCGCTACTTTTCAACGTTGCATGATGAGCATATTTTCTGACATGGTAGATAAGTTTCTTGAAATTTTCATGGATGATTTTTCGGTGTTTGGGTCTTCTTTTGATGAATGTCTGCATCACCTCACTTGTGTGCTGATTAGGTGTAAGGAAAAGAATTTGGTTTTGAATTGGGAAAAATGTCATTTCATGGTTAACTCAGGCATTGTTTTAGGGCATATCATTTCGGAAAAAGGCATAGAAGTAGACAAAGCCAAGGTTGATCTCATTCAACACTTGCCTCAACCTCGTTCTGTGAGGGACATAAGATCATTCTTAGGCCATGCGGGTTTTTACCGCCGATTCATCAAAGACTTTAGTAAAATTTCAAGACCTTTGTGTAATCTTCTTACAAAAGATGTTGCATTTGTCTTTGATGATGCTTGTAAGGAAGCATGGGAGCAACTGAAGGCTCTCCTTACATATGCCCCTATAGTCAGACCACCTGACTGGACATTACCATTTGAGATTATGTGTGATGCGTCTGACTATGCTGTAGGAGCTGTTTTGGGCCAGCGAGTAGACAAACTTCCATATGTAATCTACTATGCTAGTAAAACACTTAATGATGCTCAACTGAATTATTCCACTACTGAGAAAGAGTTGCTAGCTGTCGTGTTTGCATTAGATAAGTTTAGATCTTATTTGATAGGGTCTAAGGTCATCATATATTCTGACCATGCTGCATTGAGATATCTTTTGTCTAAAAAAGATGCTAAGGCTCATCTAATTCGATGGATACTCTTGTTACAAGAGTTTAACCTCGAAATTCGAGATAAAAAAGGGTCAGCAAATATTGTTGCTGATCACTTGTCTAGGTTGAATGTTGAATCTGCTGATGAATCCGTGCTGATTAGAGAGTCATTCCCTGATGAACAATTGATGCTTGTGTCTGAAATGCCATGGTTTGCTGATATTGTGAACTACCTTGCTACAGGTAGAATGCCTTTGCATTGGTCTAAACAAGACCGTTCTAAGTTCTTGGCCGAAGTTAAACATTTCATTTGGGATGACCCATATCTGTTTAAGTACTGCCAAGACCAAATCATTAGGAGATGTGTCCCCAATTCTGAACAAAGGGATGTCATCTCTTTCTGTCATGACCATGCATGTGGAGGCCACTATAGTGCCAAGAAAATCGCTTCAAAGATCTTGCAGAGCGGTTTCTATTGGCCAACATTGTTTAAGGATAGCCATGATTTTTGTGTTGCTTGTGACCGATGCCGAAATTAGGAAGTATCTCTAAGAGAAACATGATGCCCTTACAACCCATTTTGATTGTTGAGCTGTTTGATGTGTGGGGTATTGATTTCATGGGTCCATTTCCTAACTCTGAAGGTAAGTTGTACATTCTTGTTGCTGTTGATTATGTGTCTAAGTGGGTAGAGGCCATTGCATCCAAAACAAATGATCATAAAGTTGTTCTTTCTTTTCTTAAGGAAAACATTTTCTCCCGTTTTGGAACACCTAGAGCAATAATCAGTGATGGAGGTAGTCATTTCTGCAATAGACCCTTTGAATCACTTGTGCGCAAGTATGGAATCACTCATAAGGTAGCAACACCTTACCATCCTCAAACCAAAGGGCCAAGTAGAAGTTTCTAATAGGGAAATTAAGCATATCCTTGAGAAGACTGTTAATCCTTCTAGGAAAGATTGGTCTTTGCGCTTAAATGATGCTTTGTGGGCCTATAGAACTGCATACAAGACTCCCATTGGGATGTCTCCTTACAGACTTGTGTACGGTAAAGAATGTCATCTCCCTGTTGAGTTAGAACACCGTGCATATTGGGCTGTGAAGAAGTTGAATTTTGATCTTGATAAAGATGGTACCCAAAGAAAACTTCAACTCAATGAGTTAGAAGAATTGAGAAATGATGCATATGATAGTGCCAAAATGTACAAACAAAGAATGAAAGTGTTTCACGACAAGCGCATTTTGCGCAAGTCCTTCACACCAGGTCAAAAAGTTTTATTGTAAACACTCGTTTGCATTTATTTCCAGGAAAGCTACGTTCCCGATGGTCAGGACCATTCTTGGTACGTACCGTTTTCCCCCATAGAGCTGTTGAAATTGAAAACCCAGTAACCAAGAACATCTTCAAGGTCAATGGTCAAAGATTGAAACCATTTCTGAGCATCTTCCACCGTGTTGAGACCGTCGACTTGGAAGACCCCATCTATGTGGACTGAACTAGTTCACTTGTGTACATACATATGGACTAAAAATCCATTCTCTTTCCCTTTTCTTTTTCTTTTTGCATAGTTCTTATTTGTGCTAACCAACCTTTTTGTCTTGTGCTCTGGTTGTTTACTTTCAAAGCATTCTTCCTCCTTTGGTTTAGCAACATCATTGTACATCCGGTAATCTCTTCCCTTTTCTCTACTCAACATAGTTCTCTTGGTATGTGACTTTTTGAATTCTTATTATCTGTTGACACATTGAGGACAATGTTTGATTTAGGTTTGGGGGTGCATTTGCATATAGAGTTTTTAGTCTTTTATTTCAAAAAAAAAACCATAATTCTCAGCTGGTCATCCCGTTCCCCAAAGTTTAATGCGCTCCAGGAGGTCCCAGGTTCGAGTCCCCAATGGCGTAATATTGCAGGAATTAACATGGAAGGTAGTGTTAGTTTGCCCCCCTTGTGACACAATCTCGCCCCCCCTCCCGCCGTTTCGGCTCCCCTTGGCAAGGTTTCCCATGAGGCCCGTTGGTAGGCTAGCACAGCAACCTGTTCAATTAATGTAGTAGTATGTCGTTGGAGCTTAGCTTGTTAGGCTTCCAACTAGTTAATGTAATACTCTTTACTACATAATTCTCTGTAAAAAAAAAAAAATAAAAAAAAATAAAAAAAATAAAAAAAAATAAAACTCTTTGTAAATACTTGCATAAAAACCTCCAACTTCTAGAGATCTTAGAGTCACTAGCATGCTTCTAGCTATGTTTACATAGAGAGTCTGACCGAAATAACAGAACTTGGAAGTACTGGAGAACACAATCGGGTTTCTTAGTTGATTAGAGCGTTAAAGTTGGATTTAACCATACCGGAGGGCGAATTAGGTGCTTTGTTTAGATATTCGGTAGTAGAATTGTGATCACCCATAGTGGAGACTACCCATTTTTACATCAAGCGAGGCACCGACCTTCATTTTTGTGACTTTCTAAAAATCATTAGAGTGTGTGTCACTTTGTACGTCAATTCCGGGTAGGAATGGTGAGCTACCCAACTTCGCACCACTTTCAAAGACTACTTTTGATCTCTTGAGTGTTAATTTCGTCAATCATGAGGGTGACGTTTAAAGATGAAAACTCCTTCTTGTAGTTCGATTTGCGTTAGCATCACTCTCTCCCTCTCAACAACATCAATGATTCATAGAAACACATCATCGTCGACAAGCGGAGCATCATCAGAATATTTGAAGAAAAGTTTAAATAGTCCAAGCTTTACATGCAACAAAGAAGAGAAAAGAAAATAGGATGAGAATTAATGAAGTTTGTGAAATCAAGACAATACAAGTTGTGTAAAATTGAGTTTTATTGTTTTATTGTTATTTTCATGATTTAAGTGTCAAAAAAAAAAAAATGTTTGTCAAGTTTTTGTGAAGTTCAAAAGTTCATCATCAGCTATTGAAGACCGAAGACCGAAGAATGAAGACGTTTCTATGAATGCTGAGAGAGAGTAATGTTAATTGCCGATCGGGTGAGAAGGTAAGTGAGTACTCCCATCCTTGTTAATGGTTGATTTCCTTTCTTAGAGATCATCAGAAAAAGATTCTTTTTGTCCACAACTCTGTGGAGTCTCCGGAAATTATTTCGGAAGGTTATCCTTCTCATCTTCAACGTGTGCGGATTTCTCTCTTTAATCCCGCCCACACACATGAGAGACTAAAAAGCGGTCTTTTTGAGTGCAATTATCATAAAACCTTATTGGTGAGGCGAAGTCGAGGCTTGTGATCACTATCGAATCCGAATTCTTTCATATGGTATGGTTACTTATCGCTCAACTCTTAAGGATGAGAATGCGTTCTTTGGTAGTTCTAATTTCGTGTTACTAGCATGCAGAAACTCTATGTCCTCATAGCTCCTTGGATGCTTGAGACTCTTTTACGCTCAGAAGTTGGAGAAGGTTTTGTGGGTACACCTCTCGGTAAACCCTCACGAGACTACAACTCGTCCACTAGGGACACCTAGGGGTTTAAAGGCTTAGTGCATATGCTAAATGCATTCTAGAGACCAGCGATAGTGGTATAGTTAGGATTTCCTAATTTCTGTTTCACTTGAGGACAAGTAAAATTCAGGTTTGGGGGTATTTGATGAGTGCCAAATATTGCATATTTCTACATCTATTTATTGGCATTTAACTCATCGTTTGTGCTCGTAAATCGAGATATTATCCCGCATTCTGTATTTTCTTTGTTTTCAAGAATAAATATTTGTACTAATTAATTTTGTGTTTTTAGGTAGTAAATAAAGCTCGGAGAAATTGAGGAGCCAAAAGAGCAGAAAATTGGAGACGAGCGTCTATGGAGCAGAAAGCCAAAGCCCGCGCGCGCATCAGTTGCAACCCAACAAGTAGCAACCCATCTACAAGACATGGGATTGAGCAATCCAAGACACGGCCCATAACCCGGATCCAAGTCCATCCTATCCTGCGCCGCCAGATCTACCCCTCCGCATCCAACGGTCGCTGCATCCCTCACATCATCTCTTGCTGCTCCCGCCTCTCACCCAATCCGCCTACACCTACACCCATCGAACCAAACACGCCCCTCCCCATTTCTCATCTTCATCTTCTCTTTCTTCTCCCCCGACAAAAATCAGAGAAAACCCATTCTCTTCCCCTTCCCTCGACCATACCAGTGGCATACCAACATCACCACCTCCATCTCCTTCCTCTGACAGCAACTGCAACAGCCACCATAGTCGCCCGCTCCGCCCCCTAGTTCTGCCTATCTCCATCTTTAGCTTTTCCCATACCCTAGAAGCTAGGGTTGAGATGGTTGGAACTAGGGTTTCCTCCTACAGCTCATGCATGGCTTCCAGAGGCGAATTCGCTGAGGGAACTGGTCGGGGTTATCATTAATTGTAAGATTGAATGATTGAGAGATATAAATTGAGATGTTCTTCATGAGAGAGGGGGTGAAATTTTTAGGGTTCTAATGGTAGTTTAATTTCAGTTGTGTTTTATTATGTTTACCATGTTCTGAATCAATTTGCTAGGATTTAAATGAAACCCTAATTCTCTGTTATGTTATTCAACTTTGTTTGAGTTGCTCTTGAATGCTTAAATTATAAGATATCTTCAATTCTAGTAATCCAATGCTTTACTCTCACAATGAATGCCATGTATCCATTGTAGTTAGGATAAACTGTGTTGATTGTGCTTCACTCGGACCTTAGAGATTTTTGCTAATCCCTTGACTAGTTGTACTTAACTAGACAATTAATGCTCTGGATTGGTACTTTAGCTGATAATTGAATTATATCTTGGTGAAACTCCTTAGATAAGTGATAGAATTGACACACTTTCCCTATATGTCACAGGAACAAGAATACTCAAACTAGTTGAATTACATAACATGAATTAGTGGTGGATTTGACAATCCTAGTGCTCTTTATACTCATTACTTGTAGTTCATCTTGATTTCATTGTTATAACCTCCAACTTGTCGTAAAGACACTAAACAAACCCACCTTTGTGTACCTTCTTAGAAAATCGCTTAGTAAAGCTTAAGATCAACTACACAAAGAACCCCATTTCCCTGAGGATCGACCTGTACTTGTCCCTGCCTCCAACAGGCACTGTGCACTTGCAGTTATACGTAGGCGAAACTCTTTTACCAGCCTACCACTCAACCCTCAGATAATTAACGCTCCTAGATAGGAAGCCCTGCTAGTATAGAGCCATCAGTTAATTATCTCTAATCGCCTGAATATCCAGCAATATTCTATGATTCTTCGTTATATTTCGTCACTTCAATTCGTGGTTATTCCCAAAGAATTCCACGGGTTAGTGATAAATATTCAACGAAATGGCATCCGAGCATCGAATAAGCCCTGACTAAAATGGTGCAAGTGTACTTAGCAATAATGCACAGACCAGCATTTGAATGCGCAAACGAGCATTTCAAAATATGAATGACTGATGAACCTATGCAAAATAGGAAGGAAAAATAATAATAAAATATTAGCAAAAGCGCCAGGGGACTGGGCTCATCAGCTGGCCGGTCATGCCGTGACCAGTCCCGCGCCCAATTTTATATTTTGTCATATTTTATTATTTTTCCCTGATCTTGTGAAAATTCTCTCGTTCGAGCAAATCTCCTTCGTTTCAAGGAAATTCTCTAATCTCATGATTTTATCAAATAAATAATAAAATTAGGGAAAGGTGTCGCGGGACCGAGCACCAGCCGGCCGGCCATGCCCAAGCCGTGGCCGGTCCCACACCTCACGTCCCCATTATTTTATTATTTCTCTCAAATTATAAAAATTCTCTGATTTCATGAATTTTCCCTAAAACCATAAAAATTCCATAATTTTATGAATTTTCTCTAAAATCATGAAAAATATTATAAAATTAGGAAGACTCGTGGGATCGGGCCCTAGCCGGCCGACCATGCCCTAGCCGGTCCCACACGCTTATTATTTTATTATTATTTGTTGTTTTGTTTTCTGGTTCCATAAAAACTCCCTGATTTCAACAAAATACCTTGGTTTCAACAAATCTCTTTGATTTTATGAAAATTCCCTAAAACCATAAAAAATTACATAAAATTGGGAAGAGTGCCCTGGGACCGTACCCGTTGGTCGGCCGACCATTCCTTGGCCATTTCCGGTCCCACACTCCATCATTCCCTATTTTATTATTATTATTTTATCTCCCTCATCTCATGGAAGTTCCCAAATTTCATAAAACTCTCTAGTTTCATGGAATTTCCCTCAAATCAGAGAAAGTACATAAAATTACATAAAACTGGGAAATTGTGGGACCGTGCTTGTCAACCGGCCAGCCATGCCCTAGCCGTGGTCGGTCCCACACCTTGCAATTCCCCGTTTTATTTATCATTTTTCATCATCTCATGTATTTTTCCTAGTTTCAGCAAAACCCTGGATTCTGCATATTTTCTCAGAATGTTGCACAAATGCATCGGAAAATACTGAAACTCTCAGGACTGAGACACGATCACTATGGTGACATGAGCACATCACCCCAAGGGTGGCTCTAAGGCCTGCAAACAGCCGGTCCCACATGTTTTAATGATTTTAACCTAATTTGCTCAATTCCTCATATTAGGTTCAAACTTCTTCCAAACAATTAAGAGTTTGCTTGAACGACCATCCATTGGTCCCACGGCCACCAAGAGCCGGTCTCATAACCTCCTGGTCGGTTCCTCATCTCTTCATGGCTAGGTTTTATTATTTGTCGCTCACACGAGCATTATTTCAATAAATGATTAAACCAGCATTTAATCATTCTTTTACCAACTGGTTTCAAGAGACTTTGGTATTTTGCTCATTCGAGCATCTGGGCGTACATGGTGGACTCGTCATCCCATGTAGCCGGTCCCTCGCTTCACTGCCAGATTGATTTGCAATAAATCATCATTTCAAGAAATTAGGTTTTGAATCCGAGCTCGCATAAACATGATTCTCGAGCGATTCAAATACTCGATAATTTTATGTTGATTCCATGATCAACATTTTTATTTATTTTACTCGACCCACCACCATTATCTTAAATTAATATTTTATTTGGTCCTCGCTACTGGTAATTCATCAAATGAGCAACATTCGCTCAAACCCAATATTTGCTCAAACTAGCAATATTCCTCGTACTAGCAATATTTGCTCGAACCAACAATATTTTCTCGCATTCAAGAATATTGGTTCAACTATCAATATTATTCTACAATTCAAGAACACAGTTTTGCTCGTCTTAGGTAATCAACATAATAATACCTCGTCTCAAAGCAGACATATTTGATTCATGAATTTCAGAACATTTGCAAAACATGTTCAATTCAACAATACATGGACTCATCGTCCCACAAATTTAGAAACTGACTCCACAATCACGAGATATCAATCGTGTCACATGGGGGGATATTAACTAGGGTTTTGGTCTGGCGGTCTACGACACATGTGTTCACCCACGATGAGAATGTGAGCAAGTCGTGTAATCAGTTGGAAGAGTCAGCAAATTAGTGGGTGGAAAATTAACCAAGTCTCCGCACGATGAGCAACTGGTTTTAACACGATTTCCCACTTCTATACTCTCTGATTCCAGAAAAGTGTCACACTTCATGCGATTATGGTGTTTTCAACTCCGGCATTATAAAATGTCTCTGAATCCTGATTGAAAGGACAAGATTCGAACACTCGAACATTCGCCAAAAACGAGCAATTTCTCATCAAAGTTCATACAGACAATCTTTCGTCTACACGAACTCAGAGAAATCACTCTCAATTGAGCAAAATTCAATCATTCAGAGCGTTCTTACGCTGAATTCACAACACACCTACAATCTCAGATCACCATTGATCTCACGCATTTCTCAGCTTCCCTACTACAGATCAACAAAGGAATCATCAAATTTCATTACTTGGGAAGATTTGGAACGTATCTTGGCGAATCGTGGAAAAGACAAGACATCACATGTCCATCGTCACCAGCCTCCGTACCCTGCTGCTACGCAAAGGATTCCTCTTCCAAAAGGGCATACACTGGTACAACAACATCGCACCAGAACTATCAACAATTGGGGAGAAATGATTAACGCCTTCTACGAAAAGTACTTCTTTGTGTCGAGAAAATTACTCTCTCTCGATCTTGGAAGAATGTTTCGGAGGAACAATGAACATCCCAATGACTACGTGAAAGATTCGAGTCCAGTGCCCGGACTGTCATGATCCAAACGTCACGAGCAAAGAATCGGTAGACTTGTGTATTAACGGCATGATCCCTTTCTACGTGAGCTTTTATTGGAAAATCTTCGTTTCCAGAGCTTCTCAGAGCTTCATGAAGCGACGAAGAGATCGACAACTACTGCGCCCGCTTTACAGGAAAGAACAAAAGCTATGAAGAACCACGAGACACTCGAAGTAGCAGACGTCTGATCAAGAAGTAGTAAAACCTCCAGCCTTCCACAAACACTGTTGCAGAAGGGAGCAAACGGAAAGCCAAACTGCCACGCAAGAATACCTCAGCTCCTTCAAAAGCACAAAGCAAGGATAAGCAAGATGCACAAGCCTCTGACCAACACACAAGAGTTCTTGATCAAGAAGCACCTGACTTTCCTTTTTCCATTGAATAGGTGATCGAACTCCACGGATATCTCGTCCAATATGGTGCAATCAAGTTGCCATATGTCAAGAAAGAACCAATCAAGAAGACATGGAAAGTCCTCGTTACTGCCGCTTCCACAGGTTCGTCAATCATCCTACAAGCAACTGCGCAGTTTTGAAACACATTTTCAAAGAGAAGGTTGATCCACAATAGCTTCAACTAGGGACTGAAGGAGTACACAAGAATCCTCTCCCAGTCAGAACCTTTACACTCTCTGAACAACCTATCAAAAAGGTGGTTCAATCCTTGGTCGAACGTGAATTGCTCTATCTGTCGAAGGCATAAAGGAGAGACATGTTCACAACACTGAACCACATTGTGTCAAGAAGTCCATTCCGGAAATAATTCTTGAGCCTCCAGCCACATACCTAGAGATGTGCAACTGGGGACTGCTTACCGCAATCAGAAGAAATGAATTTGGAAGAACGTTGATCGATGCTGGCACCGCCATCAACAACATTCCACTGAAAACCATCGGATCCACATGCATCACTCGACAAGAAGCTACTCATGCTCCCATCTCAATCAGAGACCTTGAAGGAGCGCTCGGAAATACTTATGGCTACATCACTCTCAAAGTGAACATAAGTTCAACCTGGACAAAAACCAAGTTTCACATAATCAGGAAGATCCAGGATATGACATGTCTTTCAGACGAGCGTGGATCCACGTTGAAAATATAGGTACTTACAAAGCGCCTTTTGTTACACATCTCTCCAACGAAGAAAGTTCTGATCCAGAATATTTGACGGACATTCCATCATCAGAGTACTTTGAGGAATTTCAAACTTTAACGAGGTTGAAGCAAGAACCTGCAAAAGATGCATAGACATTCATCAAGAGGTTCCGCACTCAGGCAAGTCTCATTCCATGTCTATGTCATTTATTTCCCCACATGCTATCCTAGCATGGGGACTTAATTATGCTAGCAACTCTACAAGACGTTATGAATGGTAACTTCACCGCATTAGTATTTTACCAAGTGGTTGAATCTGATGTTTCTCCGAATCAAGCAATGAAACATTCATTACTGATGTCCAAACATGGCAAAGAACACTTTGGGCGTTTCTCCTGCAAGTCCATGTGTTCCACAAAATCAGAAAGCTCTGATGTCTGCACAAGTGTCGAATCCCACTACCGCAACGAAAGGGATGTTGAATCAACAGAAGATACTCAAGGGCCGAGATGATCAAACCCGTAAGACATTCGATGTTTAAGGAATATACTCTTCAACGCTCAAGCATCTAAGAAGCCATCAAATTATACTCCCAATCAAAGAGTACAACACAAATATCTTGACGATGACACATTGATTCGCACGATCAAAGTGTAACTAAACTAAAATCGATAAGTCTTCATTATCCCATGATAAGACTTCTGAAGCATATGTAACATCATTCATACATGGATGGCACTAACTCCTTCAACATATACTGGGCAACCTGAGGTGATTCCATGAAACTTCATCAACGAGATTTCTCTACATCACAAGCCCCTGCATGATTGAGGAACTTTCTCTCATCACCAATCACATCCAGTATGAAAACTGATGATGCTATCTACCACAACAACATCGGCTCACTGACAAAGCCAGTTCCTGGTAAAGTTATGCTTTCAGGAGCATTCATGTTGAACTCTCAGTATACCTTCATCTTAGAGACGCTCAACTTATCAACTAGTTCGTGAATGTAAAAGGCTCACTGGATGAAGGAGCAAAGATTATATCTATAATCATGGTTCTAGCCTTTTCGGTCTTTGGAGCAACTTCAACCATGGTATCAGCATCAACAATAATCTCTAGAGGAACACCATCCATGATTTCAACATCGACAAGGATCTCTCGGAGCGTAATCATTCATGGTCTCAAAGACCAACAACGGTCTCGGGAGCAACATCCTCGGGCTTCATCAACTAATCATTCTACAAGTGTTACACATGAAGCGGACTTTTCTAAGAACCGATGATTCATATCAAGATGTGTAGACCTGATAACATGCTCACATGAAAGTCTCCCCAAAGCTGGCACGACTGGTGGGCATAATCCAAAGTCTTCTACAAGATGTTCTCATCACCTCTACAAATGAGATACAACACACTTCAGGACATGAGTTTGCAAAAACGTACCAATAGGTGAGGAATGGGACAATGCTTCCTCAACGAAAGATGTTTGTCTATGTTTCTTATACAACATACCAAAAGGGCGCATTAATCGGACGTACGAGCTGAAAGATATGGCCTTTACAGCCAGGTTTATGAAGTCTGAAAATCTGTACAGATTACAAATCACAAATGTGCACGCTTCGTTGGCTGACCTCTACAACTCCGAATTGAGTGATTCTTTTCTCATGTAACAACTGAGTCTCTTAACTTCAAAAAATTAGGGTCAAGCATCAGATTCCGACGTCGTATGAGGTTCCTACAGCTTCCGAGCATACAACATGCAAGCAAAGCAATTCTAGACGGGATTCATAACTTCCACAATGATCGTTGTCCACCGGTCTTTTCGCTAAGTCCTTTATCAAGGTACCTCCAACTTCGACCACCTGGGTCTTTACATAAATTTTTCTACCCAGATCTTCTATCTAGGTCCTGCCAGAAGAAGGGAAAATTAAAGAGAGAGATTCAACAAAATACTGTGGACTGACGGTCCACTGATCATGACGATCAATTTCACAAGACAACACTTTCGTGGTTCCGGCTCTCCAGTGCTAGTCAATCATCGCAAAATGAATGCTACCACCGGTACATGCCACCATGGTCATTACATCATCCTCTTTTGAGAGCAACCTCAGTTATGGTCCCGTGACCAGGGTTTCATAAGTGATGTTTCTACGACTGACAGAAACAAGATGGCACTGCAAGCACCATGCTCATGTATCAATCAAAGGGTCCTGATATCGAATGAATCAATGACATTAAAATCCTTCAACAACCGTTCAAGACACAAGCGAATGGTCTAAAAGCACAACATGAGTGTTTTACAGCAAGCTCGTCTGAGATGATTTTACAATGTCCTGTACAAACCGACGAGCTGGGAGCAATTGAGAATCTAGGGATGGGTCATATACCATTCTCTTCGTATGATTGTCCTCTACAACATATCCGAAATTCAAATCAATTGAAGAAATTAGCAAGGATATGTGGCCGAAACATTGGACAACATACAATCTTAAAAAATTATGAAAGTCTCCTGGAAGTTTACTGTTTCGACCTTTTCAGGTCATAAACATGCTCAAAACTCAAAAATCTTCTTTGATAAAGCTTGGATATTTTCTGGGCTTGAAGATACATATACAGATCGCGAAAATCTGACTTTGAACGAAGATTCTACGGTATTTTTGTTAAAATGCTGAAGTCTGAAATTTTCTAGTGACGTATTTCAGCAAAATTACTCGTATACTCACATGGATTCTCATTCATTCATTCACAAATCAGCAATTTCATACTTCTATGAATAGATTACAGGCGATATACTTACTGGGGGAGTCTCTAAATCATTTGAAGGCTCGACAATGCCGAAATCTCCATTGGCAACGCCGCTATCTCCATTCGGTTCGGGATTTCGGGAATTCTCCATATTCCCATATCCCAAAGAAGAGCACGCTTCATCAACATGATGCTTATCTACAATGATTTCTTCCTGGATTCATCAATAATAATAATTATTATTTTATTCAAGGAGATGCCACGATCACCTGCACGAAAAAGGATACTTACATCGACTTCTTCATCAGTGCTGGATTCATGAGTTGTTTGCCCGGGAACAAGTTGAAGACCGTCAATCGATGGAGCAAAAGTCTGAAAAGAAATAACAAACCTTGGTCTCATGATCCTAATTGCACGGGCAAAGTCATGACACAAGGAGCGCTAACAACTCACCAAAGAAACAGCTGGGGACTACACGTCATTTGCTAACATCATATAGTCCTTACTTCTGGGTTCTCCGATCCCTAGACTTTCTTCCATTTCCGTGGAGTCTACATTGATCCAGGATCTCACTACACGATCATCCTATGGTAAAGCTAATGAAATAACCAGGAGTACAACTCGGTATGAAGGATCTCTCACCATCACCCGAGAGGTTCCGTATACCATTTCTTAAAGTTTCGTCCGTAGAGATGTTATTTCGGAAACACCATCTTTGGAAGTATCATCATGGGAGTCGAAATTCTCGCAAAGTGGCTACTTCAAGACATCGTTCATACAAAGCGCAGCTTCGACGAAACAATGAATCATGGAATAAATGTGCTCACAACAGAGTCTACAAAAATGGTAACCATCGAATTCTTACCTATTTACAATTTCACTAGCTGTAGTGATAACAATCTCGAGAATTCGTTCGCTCCTTCAAACCTGCAAAGACGAACAAAATTCATTATTAAAAATCATGACTTGATTTTCATAAAACCGTGAACAACCCACGTAAATTTTTACTATGTGAACATTCACTGGTTTTCAAAATTGGACGTGACGTCCATTCTACAATTGTGAAAACTCACATACAGACGTTATTTCACCATGTATGATTGTCTACTTTCAACAGTTGTTCAAAATCAAAACATTGATTTTACTAAATATATATATTTAACGTGAAACTCACTTAAATTTGAAAAATATATCTATATATTTTTGCTCCTCGCACGAGCATCTGTCTTTTGAAGCGAGAGTATATTTTCAAAGATTTTCAAAGCTCGAAGATAAAATTTTTCATGAAAGCTCATAAACAAAATTTTATTACTAACAGACACACGTCTGTTCAAATTTTTTTTTCTCGTACGAGCATCCACCTTTGAAATGAGAGTTTATTCCACTTTGTGAAATCTCACGTATTTAAAAAATAAAATTTTGTTTTCGTGAAAGCTCATAGACAAAATTTTTATCATTAGACTCAGGTCTATTTTGTTTGTTCCTTAAACTAACGAAAGAATGAGCGTCTATTCCTAAAACAAGGATTTCTTTTCGGGCCCGACCCTTGAATCCTAAACCGAACAAGGTTCCACCATCGAATCAGCGGTTCTACACCAAATTTTGCTCACTGGATGATGCTCTATTATGCCACTGGGGTTTCCGGCCAAACCATGGTTTGCTCATTCAACGACATCCTAATGTCTTATCTTATGACTAAGTTCAATTACTTATTTCTGTTTGTACCTGGAAAATCTCCATTCAATGCTGATCGAGGAACATGACTGTTCCTCACTAAGCATGGGACTTAATGTAGATGGTGGATTTTCGACAAAGGGTAAAATTGTAAAACTATACTCCGGATCCGACAATCGGATGAGTATTGAGGCCCATGTCTCTCATTAAAGCATGAAAGCTCATGCCATAAATCTCTGAATGAGAAGGTTGTCTCTCAGAGTATATATAGATGTGTAGTCTCCTAGCTGAGGCCACGACACATCTCATGAATACTGAGCAATTTCGCATTACTCTGGATCCGACAATCGGATGAGTATTGAGACTCATGTCTCTAAGCGTGAAAGCTCATGCCATAAAACCTCGATCGAGAAAGTCTCTCGAGAGAAGATGTAGATGTGTAGTCTCCCAACCGAGACCATGACACATCTCATACCGTATAGAATCGCAAGATTGGACGGCTCCTAGACAGCCGTGTCTCGCTAGTATAGAACAATAACGTCTTCGTGATGCAACCATGTTTTCCCGACTATACAAGAGGAATATGACACTCAAAGAAGTTCATATTTCTCAACCCTCAGATAATTAATGCTCCTAGATAGGAAGCCCTACTAGCATAGAGCCATCAGTTAATTATCTCTAATCTCCTGAATATCCAGCAATATTCTACGATTCTTCGTTATATTTCGTCACTTCAATTCGTGGTTCTTCCCAACAGAATTCCACGGGTTAGTGATAAATATTCAATGAAACAGGCATCTGTGCATCGAATAAGCCATGACTAAAATGGTGCAAGTGTACTTAGCAATAATGCACATACCAGCATTTGAATGCGCAAACGAGCTTTTTAAAATATGATTGAACGATGAACCTATGCAAAATAGGAAGGAAAAATAATAATAAAATATTAGCAAAAGCGCCAGGGACTCGGGCTCATCACCCGATAGTCATGATGTGACCCGGTCCCCGCCCAATTTTATATTTTGTCATATTTTATTATTTTTCCTGATCTCGTGAACATTCTCTCGTTCGAGCAAATCTCCTTCGTTTCAAGGAAATTCTCTAATCTCATGATTTTATCAAAGAAATAATAAAATTAGGGAAAGGTGTCGCAGACCGAGCACTCAGTACTGCCATGCCCTAGCCGTGGCCGGTCCCATACCTCATGTCCCCATTATTTTATTATTTCTCTCAAATTATGAAAATTCCCTGATTTCATGAATTTTTCCTAAAACCATGAAAATTCCCTAATTTTATGAATTTTCTCTAAAATCATGAAAAATATTATAAAATTAGGAAAACTCATGGGACCGGGCCATAGCCGGCCGGCCATGCCCTAGCCGGTCCCACACGCCTATTATTTTATTATTGTTTGTTGGTTTGTTTTCCTGATTCCATGAAAACTCCCTGATTTCAACAAAATACCTTGGTTTCAACAAATCTCTTTGATTTTATGAAAAATCCCTAAAATCATAAAAAATTACATAAAATTGGGAAGAGTGCCCTGGGACCGTGCCCGTTGGTCGGTCGGCCATGCCTTGGTCATTTCCGATCCCACACTCCATCATTCCCTATTTTGTTATTATTATTTTATCTCCCTCATCTCATGGAAGTTCCCAAATTTCATAAAACTCTCCAGTTTCATGGAGAGAAAGTACATAAAATTACATAAAACTGGGAAAGTGTGGGACCGTGCTTGTCAACCGGCCGGCCATGCCCTAGCCATGGTCGGTCCCAAACCTTGCAATTCCCCTGTTTTATTTATCATTTTTCATCATCTCATGTATTTTTCCTAGTTTCAGCAAAACCCTGGATTCTGCATATTTTCTCAGAATGTTGCTCAAGTGCGCATCGGAAAATACTGAAACTCTCAGGACTGAGATACGAACACTATGGTGACACGAGCACATCCCCTTAACCGACCAAGGGTGGCTCTAATGCCTACAAACAGCCTGTCCCACATGTTTTAATGATTTTAACCTAATTTGCTCAATTCCTCATATTAGGTTCAAACTTCTTCCAAACAATTAAGAGTTTGCTTGAACGACCATCCATTGGTCCCACAGCCACCAAGAGCCGGTCTCATGACCTCCTGGTCGGTTCCTCATCTCTTCATGGCTAGGTTTTATTATTTGTCGCTCACACGAGCATTATTTCAATAAATGATTAAACCAGCATTTAATCATTCTTTCATTAACTGGTCTCAAGAGACTTTGGTATTTTGCTCATTCGAGCATCTGGGCATACATGGTGGACTCGTCATCCCATGTAGCCGGTCCCTGCTTCACTCTGCAGATTGATTTGCAATAAATCATCATTTCAGTAAAATTAGGGTTTTGAATCCAGAGCTTTGGAGAAACATGATTCTGAGCAGATTCAAATACTCTGATAATTTTATGTTGATTCCATGATCAACATTTTTATTTAGTTTACTCTACCCAGCAGTTAGTATCTTAAATTAATATTTTATTTGTTCCTGCTACCAGCAATTCATCAAATGAGCAACACTCGCTCAAACCGGCAATATTTGCTCAAACTAGCAATATTCCTCAGACTAGCAATATTTGCTCGAACCAGCAATATTTGCTCATATTCAAGAATATTGGTTCAATTATCAATATTATTCGACAATTCAAAGAACATAGTTTGCTCGCCTTAGGTAATCAACATAATAATACCTCGTCTCACAGACATATTTGATTCATGAATTTGAGGAACATTTGCAAAACATGTTCATTTCAATAATACATGGACTCATCGTCCCACAAAGTTAGCAAATCGACTCCACAATCACGAGATATCAATCGTGTCACATGGGGGATATTAACTAGGGTTTTGGTCTAGCGGTCTACGACACATGTGTTCACCCACGATGAGAATGTGAGCAAGTCGTGTAATCGGGCTGGAAGAGTCGGCAAAGAAGTGGGTGGAAAATTAACCAAGTCTCCGGCACGATGGGCATCTGGTTTTAACACGATTTCCCACTTCCCCACTCTCTTCCAGCAAACTGTCACACTTCATGGGTCATGGTGTTTTCAACTCCGGCATTATAAAATGTCTCGGAATCCTGATTGAAAGGACAAGATTCGAACACTTGAACATTCGCAAAAAACGAGCAATTTCTAATCAAAGTTCATACAGACAATCTTTCGTCTACACGAACTTAGAGAAATCACTCTCAATTGAGCAAAATTCAATCATTCAGAGCATTCTTACGCTGAATTCACAACACACCTACAATCTCAGATCACCATTGATCTCACGCATTTCTCAACTTCCCTCCTACAGATCAACCCATCCTCTCTTGTGACTGAATTGACTCTGGAACGACCATTGTTTTTGGTTTAGGCCGGAGTCTTATAGATTGATCTCTCGAACTTAAAGCACTCCCTTCTTGCAGTGCATCTGTGTGAGGTTCAACATTTCGCTCGGTTCAAGGAGTCTCCACACGGTCGACTCTTCAATTCCGTAAAAACCAGCCCCGACTCGCGAAGGACCGGAGAAACTTTCTAGTTATGAATCAGGCATAGAACCCATGGGCGACGCTTGGTTCCCCATCTACAAGGAGCACCAGAACCAACACTAGCATCAGCAACAACACCACCATCGA
>JAJJWW010012270.1:0-18138 GCA_023531295.1 Papaver armeniacum | reverse complement strand
GTGATAGGTGTAGAATACACCTAATTTACTATCTAGTAGTTTATGCTTTCTTTTTATTTTTCTTGTAAATTATGTATTTTACGCTTGTTTTGAGTTTTATAGCTACTATGGAGTCACACGGAGGAAAAGAAGAAGAAATCACCCAATTTGAGCCAAAAGGGCAAAGGTCATTTTATTAAAAGGCGATTGATATATGGAGCCCAGATTGAGGTTAAGGGCATCTCTATTTTGGAGGATTATTAAAGACAAGACTAGTTTGTAGTTGAGGGGCCGCCAACCGGCTAGCCCTTATCGTAAGTGACATCCTATTATGGGCACCCAACCTGGGGTGGTCCTTGTCCTTAAGGGTGTACCATCCTACCCTATACTTATCCTAAATCCATCGAGAAGATTATCTTCTCCTCTCTCACACTCGAATGAAAAGCCACCCGTTGCCGCTATTAAATCCAACAAATTGAGAGATGGAGCGAGATCGAGAAATAAGAGAGGAAATGGAGGTTAGGTTAAGTTGCAGATAACAAGAACTTGTTCCTATTGTTTATGGGTCTATGGATTGATGAAAGAACAAAGGAGATGGAGGTAGCTGATGAAATTAGGGTATTTGATGAATCGAGATCGATTGGGAATGATGGATGAAGCTGCATCTGTGGTCCTGAGATGAAAGAGAGAGAAGCAAATCGAAACCCAGTGAAGAGGAATGAGGGAATGAGACGTTGCTGTTCTCTGAGTTGATGAGAAGGAACCGATGGAGCTTCCATTGGATTCAAGATGAGCTCGAGATTGGAAAATAAATTGGGTTGGTTTTGTGAAAGATGCAGATATTAATTGAGAATATTCAATTACAGCTGCAAAACTTGATCATAGCCAAAAGATTGGTTTTGATTGTATCCTAAGGATGGTTGGAAGTTGTCATAATGTTGAGGTTGAAAACCGTATTGATTGTTGTAATATGCTTGCTCTTGTCCACCATACATGGAAAACCGATAATTTAAATAAGATTTTCGAAACCAAGTTAGATACACGATATAGAATCCAACAAAGCAAGAATAAAGCAAAAGAAAAATAAAAACAACTAAAATCATCCGCTGCTCCCTGGGCGGCGCCAAAAATTTGATGCGTGTCGTAACCACAACAAATTAATTAATACTTTACTACCTAATTAACAAGTAATATAGGGTAGTCAAGGTCGATCCACGAGGAGCACGAGATTCTAGTTGTAAAAATTGTCACGAAAGGGGGTGTAAAAGCAAAAGAAAATAAACAAAGCAATTAAAAGATAAAGTTGAAAGCAATAAGAGAGACGAGATCAAGGAATCCTTCTTCGTTCGACGAAACAATGATTAAAGTTCTGTTCTTATCTTCTACTTGTTATTAGTCACTGATTATCACCAACCGTAGGATAGCAGTCCGCTTAGCTAGCCCCAAAATCCCTAATTTCACCGAGTAAAAGTCCGCTTTAGTTATCGTTCTATTCAAAAGAACCACCTAAGGTTCGCTTACAAGATGTAATTCCCTCAAATGTATTAAGATCTATGAATTTAGGTTTAGTACTAGTAGTTAAACTCGGTTCGCTTGGTTCACTTTCTAGCGTTGTTTCTACACACAATTGCTCCACGGAATCCCTCCGCAAGGTCTTGTGTTTTCTACTTGTGTAAAGTGTCGAGAACGATTACTTATTCCCTAACTTATACTAGATTTAGATTAAACTAACAAATCAATTTAGCATGCATTCTAAACAATCTATCAATCAATCATGAATGTCATTAAGATCATTCCTATTAGTAAAAACAAACGATAATCATGTGAAAAACTTCAAGATAGAATTAAAAACAAAAACTCAAATCATATTAAGAACTAGGAATTCATCATCAATCAATAAAATTAGCTACTCATGTTAAAGAGTTCACACAAAGAATAAGAAAAGAAAAGTATTGTGTGTAGAGATGTGTGTAAAATATGTAGAAAACTTCTCTATTTATAGGCTTCAATATTCTCCAAATCTTCCAAGGAATAGAATCCTTTTCCTTTAGCAATTCAATTTCCAATTTCAAGTCTTTCTCTTCTTCCATCTTCTCTTTCCAAATTTGAGTCCAATTCTCAATCCAATTCCTAGTCCAAGTCTTCACACCCATGAGAGAAGTCCATAGAAAATTAAAATTTTGGCTCGCGAAAAATCGATTGTGGCGGTTTTAATCCGTCGGAATAGTCTCCGGAAAATATCTCGGGTGACTGCAAAGTCCGCCACTCAATGGCCAAACGGGTCAAATCGGCGGTCAACTGGCTCGGATCGGTGGGTCGTGGGTCGGACGGCCGAGTCGTGGTGGAGTCGATTCACTGACCGAAAGTTAACGAGCTGTGCCAGGCCATTGCTCGTGCCATACTGTGTTGCACTATCATTGTGTTTCACAAGCTCATATCCAAACCATGATGGTTATTCAATTCCTTCTCATTAAATTTCAAACCATCTCACGAGGCCAAAACAGCCTTCCATAAGCACCAAAGACTCATTTCCCCGACTTGAGCAAAACCTCACAACTTGAGCCACACTCGCTGTCCAATACTCATGTAATTGAATCCATGTAATCCATCAGCTGCCTCCTTTTCGATCGTTCCGGAGCACAAGACATACCCAAATCTCCCCCAAAAACATATAGTATTTCATTCACTTCCTGTTGTGCTTGGTCTCATCCCAGCTGCAACTTCATCCTCGGCCAACACCAGCTAACACCATTGCTTTCATCCCATTGCTCATCTCCAGCACCTAATCGCGAACTGCAGCTCATTAGCCTGTTATTGCTCAGCTTAATCCACCCGCAAGAACTGCCATCACCTGGCCATCACAGCTAACACCATCTCAGTTGCCTCTCTCGACTTCCACAAATCTCACCGCATTTGACTTCTTGCCAATCAATTTCACAACCCAATTCTTATGCAATATCACATCCACCATTCCTATCCCAAATCCAATGCAATCTCATCTACGCCCACTCTTAAGTTTTACGCAACAATCAACCTTTGTACCCATCACTGCAATCCTACGCCTCTTCCTACAAAATTTAATAAAATTTCAGAGTTAAGCCATTTCAGGCCTGAGAGTTCACTTCAAGCACCACCAAAACTGCCTGCCATTCAGATTCACCACCACTAGCTAGAGCACCCGATTCGATTGCACCATTTCCATGTACCGCAATAGCTACAACTCAGACTCACCGCATCATTTCCTTGCCTTTTCTCCAATTGCACCTACGTTTTGTTGCCTCGCAGACAACGTCACCAATTCAATTCATTTCCAACTCAATTGCCACTCCGAAATTCAAATTTCTCATCAAAGATCAACCTCGAACCCATTCACTTAATCAATCAAACCCATGGATTCTAACCACCCGCCATCTCCTGCTCAATTACCAAGAATGAAGTTCACCTTCATCCAGTTCAAAATCCCACCACCTGATCCATCCATAAGTCTCCATTTATCTTCACTGATCAAACCCCAATTTCAGTTCGGTTTCTAAATCAGCATCGACATGTTCTTTATCAGTTCAAGAACACAGCACTACAACCCATTCTTCTCAGACTTGACCCAGAGACAAACACCCACACTCTGTTCAGTATCTTTCTCCCGATTTCAATCATCACAGGTCTTAGTTTCTCGAGCTCACTTCCAATTCTCCAAACCCTTTACACAGATTCTCCAAACCCTTTACACACTCTGTTAAGTTTGACTTTTGACCGTTAGTCCTAACGGAGGACTGACGGAATATTCCGTCGAATATTCACGTGTGGAGAAATTCTCGTGTGGCCGGCGGCGACTATTCCTACGGATTCCCCGCTACAATCCCGAGTTTTCCTGGCGAGCAAAAATTCCAGAATTTTCTATGGACTTCTCTCATGGGTGTGAAGACTTGGGCTTGGAATTGGATGGAGAATTTGGCTCAAATTTGGAAAAAAGAAGATGAAGAGTTGAGAAAGACTTGAATTTGGAAGTTGAATTGCTAAAGGAAAAGGATTCTAATCCTTGGAAGAGTTGGAGAATATTGAAGCCTATAAATAGAGAAGTTTTCTACATCTTTTACACACCTCTCTACACACACAACACTTGTGTTTTTGATAACTTTTGAAAATTCTTCTTCTTAATTATTTGTGTGAACTTGAAAATTCTTCTTTTAATTATTATTATTTGTGTGAATTTCAAAAACATGAGTAGCTAAATTTCTTATTGATTGAGGATGAATTCCTAGTTCTTAATATATGATTTAAGTTTTTGTTTTCAATTCTATCTTGAGATTTATCACATGATTATCGATTGTTTTTACTAATAGGAATGTTTATTCATTCATGATTAATTGATAGATTGTTTGGAGTGCACGCTAAATTGATTTGTTAATTGATCTATATCTAGTATAAGTTAGGGAATACGTAATCGTTCTCGACACTTTACACAAGTAGAAAACACAAGACCTTACGGAGGGATTCCGTGGAGCGATTGTGCGTAAAAACAACGCTAGAAAGTGGACCAAGCGAACCGAGTTTAACTACTAGTACTAAACCTAAATTCATAAATCTTAATGCATTCAGGGAATTACATCTTGTAAGCGAACCTCGGGGTGGTTCTTTTGAATAGAATCGATAACTAAGCGGACCTTCGTTACTCGGTGAAATTAGGGATTTTGGGCTAGCTAGCGGACACCGCTATCCTACTGGTTGGTGATAATCTGTGACTTATAACAAGTAGAAAAGAACATAACTTTAATCATTGTTTTGCAACGAAGAATGATTCCTTGATCTTGTCTCTCTTATTGCTTTCAACTTTATCTTTTAATTGCTTTGTTTATTTTCTTTTGCGTTTTACACCCCCCTTTCGTGACTATTTTTACAACTAGAATCTCTTGCTCCTCGTGGGAACGAACATGACTTCCATTATATTATTTTTAATTGAGTGGAAACATTAATTAATTTGATTGCACCTACGACACGCATCAAAGGTCCAAGATTCAAGGAGTCATATATTTCGACCGACATCACACTAATGGAAGCTCCCAAGTCAAGTAAAGCATGTTCAAATCTTTGCTTACCAATAGTAATTGGTACCGTGAAACCACCGGGATCCGTGCACTTTGTAGGCATCTTCTTCAATAGCATAGCCGACGCACTCTCGCCAACTTTAGTAATTTCATTATCAAGTAACCTATCCTTCTTTGTGCATAATTCCTTCATGAACTTCGCATACCGTGGCATTGTCTTGATGGCCTCAATGAATGGGATGTTGATTTCAATCTTCTTGAAAATATCCATGAGTGCCTTGTCTTGAGCTTCTTTCTTGGATTTAGCAAAACGACTAGGAAAAGGAGGTGGAGTGGTGAAAGTAGGCACCGGTTCCTTGGATTGGTCGGTTGGTGTTGAATTCTCCTTTGGTGCGGTTTCCTCCTTGTCTTTGACTACCTCTTCAATAGCGTCTTCATGATGACTTGGACCATCCACTTGTCCGTTTGGAACGTTTGCATATAGACGGATGCCGTTCGGCCTTTGCAATGCGCCGGCTACTTTTCAAAGATGCATGGTGAGTATATTCTCGGATTATGTGGAGCGCATCATCGAGGTATTTATGGATGACTTTAGTGTTTATGGCAATTCTTTTGATGGTTGTTTAAATAACCTTGAACTAGTTCTTAAACGATGCATAGACACAAACCTTTTCCTTAATTGGGAGAAATGTCACTTTATGGTAAACCACGGCATAGTACTTGGTCACATTGTGTCCTCTCGAGGCTCCGAAGTGGACAAGTCAAAGATAGATTTAATAAGAAACTTACAATATCCCACTTCGGTGAGGGAAATCCGTTCTTTTCTTGGTCATGCAGGTTTCTATAGGCGGTTTATCAAGGATTTCTCCAAAATCTCCATGCCGATGTGCAAGTTATTACAAAAGGAGGTACCTTTCGACTTCAACAAGGAATGCAAGGATGCTTTTGACAAATTAAAGGAGATGTTGACAAGTGCCAATTATCAAATCGCCGGATTGGAATCTTCCATTTGAATTAATGTGTGATGCTAGTGATTATGCGGTTGGAGCCGTTTTGGGTCAAAGAGTGGACAAGTTGTCCCATGTTATCTATTATGCATCTAGGACCCTTAATGATGCACAAAATCAATTATTCTACCACGGAAAAGGAGTTATTGGCTATAGTTTTTGCTTTGGAAAAATTTCGATCATACTTGGTGGGTACAAAGGTTATTGTGTATTCCGATCATGCCGCACTAAGACACTTAATAAAGAAGAAAGAAGCTAAGCCAAGATCAATCCTAAGGATCCTATTGTTACAAGAGTTCGACATAGAAATTCGTGATAAGAGGGGTGTGGAGAATACTGCTATGGATCATCTTAGTAGACTTGTTATGTCTCAAGAGGAACTTCCATTACATGACCGCTTTCCGGACGAACAACTTTTCTCCATGGAAGAATCAACACCTTGGTATGCGGATATAGTGAATTACTTGGTGACAAGGAAAGTACCTAGTACAATGTCTAATTTCCAAAGATGAAACTTAAGAAGGTAGCTAAGCAATATGTGTGGGATGAACCATACTTATGGAAATATGGGGTTGATCAAATAATGCGAGAGGTGCGTGCCTAATTCCGAATTTCAATCCATCCTCTCCTTTTGCCACACTTTTGCATGTGGTGGTCACTTTGGTTCGAAACGACTTTGGCTCTCAAAGTTCTCGAGAGTGGATTCTATTGGCCCACCTTGTTTGAAGATTCATATGTTTTTTTGTAAATCGTGTGATAGATGTCAATCTAACGGGCAATCTAGGTGCTCAAATCAAATGCCACTCACACCAATTCTCGCCGTTGAGATTTTTGATGTGTGGGGTATCGATTTTATGGGCCCTTTTGTCAATTCGAATGGAAACTTTTATATACTTCTTGCCGTTGATTATGATTCGAAATGGGTGGAGGCTAGAGCCACCAAAACTAATGACTCTCAAGTTGTTTGTGATTTTATAAGGGAAAACATATTCAATAGGCATGGAACACCAAGAGTGATGATAAGCGATGGAGGCTCGCATTTCAAGAAGGCTTTCCACGCTCTCCTCAAGAAGTACAACATAACACACAAAATTGGTACGCCTTATCATCCACAAACTAGTGGACAAGCGGAAATTTCAAATCGTGAGATCAAGTCCATTCTTGAGAAAACGGTGAATACCACAAGGAAAGATTGGAGCTTTAAGCTCAATGATGCACTTTGGGCGTATAGATTCGGCGTATAAGACACCGATTGGTATGTCTCCATATAGGTTGGTTTATGGTAAGGCTTGTCATCTTCCGGTTGAACTTGAACATAAGGCTTATTGGGCGATAAAGAAATTCAACATGGAGTATGATGAAGCGGGGAAACAAAGGAAGTTACAACTACATGAGTTAGAGGAGATACGTAATGATGCTTACGAGAGTGCCCGGATTTACAAGGAAAAGACTAAGCTTTTTCATGACAAGATGATTTCGCGGAAAAGTTTTGTTGTGGGGCAAAAAGTCCTTTTATTTAATACTCGTCTACGTTTATTTCCGGGAAAGCTTAAGTCCCGTTGGGTGGGACCATTTGTTGTTACTAATTTTTATGCTCATGGTGCAAATGAAATTGTTAGCAACAAAACAGACAACATTTGAAAGTCAACGCCATAGGTTAAAGCCATATTATGAAAACTTTCCAACGGAGCATGTGGACGTGATTGGACTTCGAGATGCACTCCTCCTGGAGGAGTAATGAGCCGCAAGAGCTAAGTCGGGCCGTCGACTTTAAAACAAGCGCTTAATGGGAGGCAACCCATAGGTTTTGTATTTCTTATCTTTTTGCTTTTGTTCTTTCTTTTTCTTGTTCCTTATCATGTTAAAATTTCCCACCTTGACTTTACTAGTGGATTCAATTACATTGAGGACAATGTAAGGTTTAAGTGTGGGGGAGTGGTTAAGCATGTTTTTAAAACAAAAATTTAAAAAAAAATTTAAAAATTTAAAAAAAAAAAAAAGTTTTACTTAAAAACTCCAACTTTTAAAGATTTTAGAGTCACTAGCATACTTCTAGGTATGTTTACATAGATATTTTGACCAACATAATTGAACTTGGAAATGTTAGAGAACTACATTCGGATTTCTTGCTTGTTTGAGTGTTAAATAATGGATTTAATCATGCCGGTGATGCGAATTTGGTGCAGGGGGAAATGCGTTATTAGAGTTGCTTTGATCAATCATTAGTGGAGACTACCCGTATTCATATCATGTGAGGCACCGGCCAGAAATTTTCCATCTAATAAAGAGCTTCTTTTGAGTGTGTGTCACCGTACGTTAATTCCGGGTAGAATGGTGAGCTACCCAACCTCCCACCAATAGAAGCACTACTCTTGATCTCTTGAGTGCTAATTTTGTCAATCATGAGGGTGACGTCCATGGACAAAAGCTTCCTTCTTGTAGTTCGATTTGCAGTTAGCACCATTCTCTCTCGACAACAACGGATCCATAGAAACACTCTCATCATCAACAAGGAGCGACATCAAAATCTACAAGGAAAGTTGGAAAAGTTCAAGGTTTATAAGCAACGAAACGAGAAAAAAAAGCAAATTTCAAATTCAAGTAAAGCAACATACAAATGAGCGGATTTTACATATATGTTGAGGACTTACAATACAATGAGGTAATTTTATATTCAAGTATGAAGACTTATTCATGAAAGCGAAGAAAATTAAAAGGTGAGAATTTTTTGAAGTTTATGATTTCAAGACGATACAAGTTGTGAAGAATCAAGCGATAAAATACTTCTCCCACGGCCATGGTTTATTTTTGTATTTAATTTCTTTTGTTTTCAATTCGAAAAAAAAAAAAAAAAAAGGGGAAAAACAAGAGAAATATTTGTATTATTTTTATAAGCCGTGGGGAAGGAAAATATATAAGGAAGTTTCAAGCGACAAAGGATTTTAAGGTAAAAGAGTTATAAATTGTTAAGGATTTATGAAATTCGAGGGTTTATCATCAATAGTTGAAACCGAAGACGAAGACCAATAAGATGAAGACGAGAAGCGAAGACGTTTATATTGGATGCCGTGAGAGTGGTGTTATCATAATTGGCGATCGGATGTGAAGGTGAGTAAGTAATCTCATCCTCGATAATAATGGTTGATTTCCTTTCGTAGAGATCGTTAGAAAAATGGTTTTTCAAAATATAAAAGATGTGGGTTTTTAAAAATATTTCTGAAGTTGTCCTTCCCACCATTCAACGTGTTGCAGGAATTCTCTCTTCATTCCTACCTGCACACATGTGAGAACCATAAAAAAGCCGTCTTTTTGAGTGCAATTATCATAAAATCCTTTTTGGTGAGGGCGAAGTCAAGGCGAAATGCTTATTGATCGTTTCTCAAACACGCGTTCTCTCATTATGGTGTGGTTATTTCTCACTCAACATTTAAGAATGAGAATATGTTCCTTAGTATTTCTAACTTCTTATTACTAGAATGCGTAAACTCTATGTCCTCATAACTCTTTGGATGCTTGGGACGCTGAACGCTTTGAAGTTGTGAGTTTTAGTTTGATTTGCTCGAGGACTAGCAAAGTCTAAGTGTGGGGAATTTGATAGGGTGTAGAATACATCCTATTTACTATCTATTGTTTATGCTTTCTTTGCTATTTTTCTTGTAAATTATGTATTTTACGCTTGTTTTGAGTTTTATAGTTACTTTGGAGTCGCACGGAGAAAGAAGAAGAAATCACCCAATTTGAGCCAAAAGGGCGAAAAGGTCATTTCATAGGCAATTGATATATGGAGCCCAGTCAAGGTTAAGGGCCAACTTTTTGGAGAAGTACTAAGGGGCGACCACATGTGTTATGGGGCACTCAATTTGGGGTGTCCCCTAGCCTTGTGTAGTGGGTTATCTTTATCCATCCCTACTTTTAACTCCAACCCAGCCTGATCGAGAAGATATTTCTTCTTCTCATTTTCACTCCGAAAAGGGACCATGACTCTAAAACCGAGAGAAAATCGATGATGGGTCGGTGACCCAGATGATTTAGAAAAGCGATGTTGTTGATGTCGTGATTAAGATGGTGGTGAGAGGAGATCGAGAATCGAAGTGAGCAAAGCAGTGTAGAAAAGAAGATCGAAACCCGAAGAAATTAGGGTTCGATGTTGTATGAATCGAGATTGAGGTGTTGCAGGTGAGGGTTTCGTGATGGAAACAACAGGAAGAAGATGATAAAGCTGCTGTTATAAGGATTCAAGCCACTGGGCCAAGTGAGAAAGATCAGATGGGTTTCTTTGGTTGAATTTGAGATGCGAGATCGGATGTAATTGAAATTGGGGCTCGATCTTTGAAGAAAATCGGTTGCGAATGGGGTCTGTGGAATGGAGAGGTCGATGTTCTTTAGTGAAATTGGAGATGGGGCTGATGTGAGGCTCGAGAATCGGAGATGGGTGAATCTGCTCTTTTGCCATAGACCCCAGACGGATGCAATAGGTGATTGTTTATCGACCGCTTAGTGAGATGGAGTATGAGAAGCTCGAATGGTGGATTGAAGTGATTAGAGGAGTGGGTTTGTCTCAAAAATCGCGAGATGGAATCGATCGGTTGATAAATTGAGACGGACAAGATGAATGGATGCCCAGTAGATGAGAAATGCTGCTGATTGTAATTGTGGCTCAATGAAGCTACAAATGAGATGATATTGCAAACCAAGATTGAGATGAAGAACAGTGCAAAGGGAGATCACGGTGGTCTCTGTGGCTGAAATGATGATAGGAATGAGAATGAAGAACAAGAACTCGAACTATGGTGATTGTTGATCAACCGGCAGTGGAACCCGAGAGTTGAGCATGCCTCGAGTTGGTTTTTGCCATTACATGCCATTACCGATGAAGACAGAGATGGGGCCGTGGTATGAGTCCTGAATTCATACCTAAGCCGAACCCGAGATGAAGGCACTGCAATGCCGATGGGGCTGATGTTTACCATGGGAATCCCGTAATATGGGACCGAGCTTAAGGTTGAGCCGAGAATGAAGCAAGGGCGAAGCCCCAAGACAAATGTTGCAATTGCAAGGGAAGAGTCGGAATTGTGAGTGACAAATGCGAGGATGCTAATGGATGTGATCCAGTCTGTTGGGTTTGAGCTTCAAGATTCTCGATGGTTGTGAGTTATGGAGGAGCCGGTGTTGGGTGAGAAGAGGTGGCAATGTGTCTTTGTTGTTGCGGCAATATCTAGTGGCTAGCATTTGAGCAGGGAAGCTCAAGGTGGTAGTAGTTCGTGGAGTTGGGTTCAAGAAATTGAATGAGGTGCTTTATTACGGTGGAGCCATGAATGAATTGCAGTCCAAATGAGAAGTGGGTCTTATTGTGAATTAATTGCGACCTTTCCGATGGTGGTGCGGAGATTGGAACTATGGGTTGAATGAGTTCCAGTAATTGAGTCAATCGTGGTTTTGAAGCGGTGTTTAAGAAGTAAAGGGCCATCTTGGTCGAGAGTAATGTTACAAAGACAATGATTGTCTTTGCAAGAGATCAGGAAGGCATGGCCATCTTGGCCGTGACTACTTTGGCATGCAAAGTGGCACGCTGGAACTAGTCACCGACTCAAAGAATCGACTTTGTCTGACTCAAGATTCCTTTGACCCTATTGACTAACAGTCGACCGTTAAGTTTGACTTTTGACCGTTAGTCCTAACGGAGGACGGAATATTCCGTCGAATATTCCTGTGACGGAGAAACGGTCAAAAGTCAAACTTAACGGTCAAAACCAATCTTTTGGCTATGATCTTGATAATAAATATCCAATGAATCATTCTCCAATTACAGCTACAAAACTTGAATCACCATCTGCAACCTTATGACGGGTATGTAAGTGGACAATCACAAGGATAGGAGGATAGTTTTGTTTATGATCAGAAATTCTCTAGTTTTGCAGATAAGATGTCTGCCATGATTGGGGATCTTCATCAAAAGTTTCAAGAATCACATCGAGAAATTCAAAGGAATTCCTAGAGAAAATATACGAACAAATAACCAACCTTTGGAGACTTTTGATGATTTCTAGTGTAGATTACTCGAGCCTTGATCTTATTAATGATCAAGCACCTATTCAAAAGGTAGAGCTTGAGGAAGATGCATTTATTGCTTGGAAAAATTTCTTGGGAAAGATGGGAGTCTGCATAAGTGTATGAACGTTGCAACAATGAGGAAGTTATTCCAACTCCCATCATAATAAAGATCCTTCACCTATTCAAAAGGAGGAGTTTGGATATCACTTGCCTATTGTTGTAAACGAAGTAACACCCGCACATGAAGATCTTACAATCTATACCGATAAAAATCATTTTAGTGAATGGCCTGATTCCGATGATGAGAATGTTGAAGAGATGATGCTAGAGGATGAAACCACATTCATTGATTTTGTGGAAGACCCAATTGAACTTGCCAATGATTTTAATGATGCCAAGACTTTGGTTAAGGTAGAAAACGCATTTAAGAATGGTTGCAAGGTTTAATAGAGGACCACGATATACAAGAGGTAAGTAATTCAAGTGAATTTTTTAAGGATGAAGAGGATTCTATAATACAAGAAATTGTGCAAGGTTTGTCTAACCCTTTGCATATTGATTCTTCTCCTTTACCTCTTATTGGTTTGAATGTTTGTGCTTCGAAAGTATTTTTGGATGATTTTGTTTCTAAATATCCACCATTGGAAACACTTGATTCTAACACTATGCAGATTTGCCAAGAGGAATACATGGAAGTTCCAAAATTCTATGTTCTTTATACACTTCCGAGTGTGGACGAAATAAGTGTGGGGAAATTTCTATCGAGCGATAATTTCATTATTGTTTTCTTGTGCTAATATTTGTATGGAGTTATTGTTTTCAAAACAGTATTATGGGTGGATCCCCAAATTTTCCGATTGTTAGTATATGGGGGAATGAATCTTACAAGAGCTAAGTCGGGCCGTCGACTTTAAAACAAGCGCTTAATGGGAGGCAACCCATAGGTTTTGTATTTCTTATCTTTTTGCTTTTGTTATTTCTTCTTGTTCCTTATCATGTTAAAATTTCCCACCTTGACTTTACTAGGAGGATTCAATTACATTGAGGACAATGTAAGGTTTAAGTGTGGGGAGGTTAAGCATGTATTTTAAAAAAAATTACAAAAAAATTAAAAAATGTTGAAAAAAAAAAAAATTTTACTTAAAAACTCCAATTTTTAAAGATTTTAGAGTCACTAGCATACTTCTAGGTATGTTTACATAGAGATTTTTACCTACATAATTGAACTTGGAAATGTTAGAGAACTACATTCGGATTTCTTGCTTGTTAGAGTGTTAAATAATGGATTTAATCATGCCGGTGATGCGAATTTGGTGCAGGAGAAGTGCGTTATTATAGTTGCCGATCAATCATTAGTGGAGACTACCCAGTATTCATATCATGTGAGGCAACCTAGGACAGAAATTTTCCATATACTAAAGAGCTTCTTTTGAGTGTGTGTCATAAAATCGTAAATTCCTCGGTAGAATGGTGAGCTACCCAACCTCCCACCAATAGAAGCACTACTCTTTGATCTCTTGAGTGCTAATTTTGTCAATCATGAGGGTGACGTCTATAGATGAAAGCCGCCTTCTTGTAGTTCGATTTGCAGTTAGCACCATTCTCTCTCGCGAAAACAACGGGTCCATAGAAACACCATCATCATCAACAAGGAGCGACATCAAAATCTACAAGGAAAGTTGGAAAAGTTTAAGGTTTACAAGCAACGGAACGATAAAAAGAGCAAATTTCATATTCAAGTAAAGCAACATACAAATGAGCAGATTTTACATATTTGTTGAGGACTTACAATATAATGAGGTAATTTTATATCCAAGTATGAAGACTTATTTACAAGAGCGAAGAAAATCAAAAGGTGAGAATTGTTGAAGTTTATGATTTTGAGGCAATACAAGTTGTGAAGAATCAAGCGGTAAAATACTTCTCCCACGGCCATGGTTGTATTTAATTTCTTTTGTTTCAAAGAAAAAAAAAAAAAAAAAAAAAAAAAAAAAAAAAAAACAAGAGAAATATTTGTTTTGTTAATAAGCCGGGGGAAGGAAAATATATAAGGAAGTTTCAAGCGACAAGGATTTAAGGTAAAAAGAGTTATAAATTGTTAAGGATTTATGAAATTCGAGGGTTTATCATCAATAGTTGAAACCGAAGACCAAGAAGATCAAGACGAGGAGCGGAAGACGTTTCTATTGGATGCCGTGGTAGAGTGGTGTTATCATAATTGGCGATCGGATGTGAAGGTGAGTAAGTAATCTCATCCTCGTAATAAATGGTTGATTTCCTTTCGTAGAGATCGTTAAAAATGGTTTTTCAAAATATTAAAAGATGGGTTTTTAAAAATATTTTAAGTTGTCCTTCCCACCATTCAACGTGTTATGAATTCTCTCTACATTCCTACCTGCACACATGTGAGAACCATAAAAGCCGTCTTTTTTGAGTGCAATTATCATAAAATCCTTTTGGTGAGGCGGGAAGTCGAGGCGAAATGCTTATTGATCGTTTCTCAAACACGCATTCTCTCATTATGGTGTGGTTATTTCTCACTCAACATTTAAGAATGAGAATATGTTCTTTAGACTTTCTAACTTCTTATTACTAGAATGCAGAAACTCTATGTCCTCATAACTCTTTGATGCTTAGGACGCTGAACGCTTTGAAGTTGTGAGTTTTTAGTTTGATTTGATCGAGGACTAGCAAAGTCTAAGTGTGGGGGGAATTTGATAGGTGTAGAATACACCTAATTTACTATCTAGTAGTTTATGCTTTCTTTGCTATTTTTCTTGTAAATTATGTATTTTACGCTTGTTTTGAGTTTTATAGCTACTATGGAGTCACACGGAGGAAAGAAGAAGAAATCACCCAATTTGAGCCAAAAGGGCAAAAAGGTCATTTTGACAGTGCGATTGATATATGGAGCCCAGATTGAGGTTAAGGGGCATCTCTATTTTGGAGGATTATTAAAGACAAGACTAGCTGTAGTTAAGGGGGCGCTTAACCGGCTAGCCCTTATCGAAGTGACATCCTATTATGGGCACCCAACCGGGTGGTCCCCGTCCTTGGGGTGTACCATCCTACCCTATACTTATCCTAAATCCATCGAGAAGATTATCTTCTCCTCTCTCTCACCTCGAAAGCCGTGGCATTTATTGTCGCTATTAAATCCAACAAATTGAGAGATGGGAGCCGTAGATCGAGAAATAAGAGAGGAAATGGAGGTTAGGTTAAGTCATACTTGTACCAAGAACTTGTTCCCTCATTTGTTATGGGTCTATGGATTGATGAAAGAACAAAGGAGATGGAGGTAGCCAATAAATTAGGGTATTTGATGAATCGAGATCGATTGGGAATGATGGATGAAGCCGTATCTCGTGGTCTGAGATGAAAGAGAGAGAAGCAAATCGAAACCCAGTGAAGAGGAATGAGGGAATGAGACGTTGCTGTTCTCTGAGTTGATGAGAAGGAACCGATGGAGCTTCCATTGGATTCAAGATGAGCTCGAGATTGGAAAATAAATTGGGTTGGTTTTGTGAAAGATGCAGATGGTGATTCAAGTTTTGTAGCTGTAATTGGAGAATGATTCATTGGATATTTATTATCAAGATCGATGGCCGGGTTTCCATGATCCGAGATATATTTGAATCTCAGGGTTAGTTTCTACTAATGAATTTGTCGTAATCTGTGTAAAGGGTTTGGAGAATTGGAAGTGAGCTCGAGAAACTAAGACCTGTGATGATTGAAATCGGGAGAAAGATACTGAACAGAGTGTGGGTGTTTGTCTGGGTCAAGTCTGAGAAGAATGGGTTGTAGTGCTGTGTTCTTGAACTGATAAAGAACATGTCGATGCTGATTCAGAAACCGAACTGAAATTGGGGTTTGATCAGTGAAGATAAATGGAGACTTATGGATGGATCAGTGTGGTGGGATTTTTGAATCGGGACTCAAGGTGAACTTCTGTCGCAATTGACAGGAGATGAACTGTGGTTAGAATCCATGGGTTTGATTCAGCATTAAGTGAATGGGTTCTCAGGTTGATGTTGATGAGTCAATTTCGTGGCAATTGAGTTGGAAATGAATTGAATTGGTGGCGTTGTGCCGCGCAGGCAACAAACCGTGGGTCGTAATTGGAGAAAAGGCAAGGAAATGATGCAAATGAGTTGAGTTGGGCTATTGGTGTACATGGAAATGGTGTACCGAGATTGGCAATGATTTGGGATGCTTGAATGGTGGATGTGATATTGCATAAGAATCGGGTTGTGAAATTGATTGGCAAGAAGTCAATAGAATGGTGGATGCGATATCGAGATTTGTGGAAGATCGAGAGAGGCAACCGAGATGGTGTTAGTCATGATGGCCAGGTGACGGTACTTATGTGGATTATAGCTCGAGCACAACAAAGCAATGAGCCGTGTCACATTAGGTACGGAGATGAGCAATGGGATGAAAGCAATGGTGTTAGCCGGTGTCAAGCCGAGATGAAGTTGGTACCGATGAGACCAAGCACAACAGAAGTGAATGAAATATTATATGGTTTTAACAGACGGGTATGTCTTCAGGCCTGAACCACAAAAGGAGCCGATGGATTACATGGATTCGAATTACATGAGTATTGACAAAGAAAGGTGGCTCAAGTTGTGAGGTTTTGCTCAAGTCAGAAATGAACAGTACGGGGTGCTTATGGAAGTCAAAGCGGCCCTCGCGATGGTTTGAAATTTAATGAGAAGGAATTGAATGTACCCATCATGGTCGGATATGAGCTTGTGAAGCACAATGATAGTGCAATACAGAGTATGGCTCGAGCAATGGCCCGACTGCTGTTAACTCAACACCTGAATCGACTCAACCCCCACCACCCGATCGACCGATCCGACCCACCCGACCCGACCGATCCGGACCTACTGACCAACATTTGATCTGGCTTGGATTCCGGACCGGCGGGACTTTTGCTACCACTCCGAGATATTTTCCTGCTACTATTCCTACGGATTCCCACAATCCTGCTTTTCCTATAGCCAAAAATTCCAGAATTTTTCTATGGACTTCTCTCATGGGTGTGAAGACTTGGACTAGAATTGATTTCTTAGAATTGACTCAAATTTGGAAAGAGAAGATGGAAGAAGAGAAAGACTTGAAATTGGAAATTGAATTGCTAAAGGAAAAGGATTCTATCCTCGAAGATTTGGAGAATATTGAAGCCTATAAATAGAGAAGTTTTCTACATATTTTACACACATCTCTACACACAACACTTTTCTTTCTTATTCTTTGTGTGAACTCTTAACATGAGTAGCTAATTTTATTGATTGGAGGATGAATTCCTAGTTCTTAATATGATTTGAGTTTTTGTTTTAATTTATCTTGAAGTTTTTCACATGATTATCGTTTGTTTTTACTAATAGGAATGATCTTAATGACATTCATGATTGATTGATAGATTGTTTAGAATGCATGCTAAATTGATTTGTTAGTTTAATCTAAATCTAGTATAAGTTAGGGAATAAGTAACGTTTCTACACTTTACACAAGTAGAAAACACAAGACCTTGTGGAGGGGATTCCGTGAGCACCAGTGTGTAGAAACAACGCTAGAAAGTGAACCAAGCGAACCGAGTTTAACTACTAGTACTAAACCTAAATTCATAGATCTTAATACATTCAGGGAATTACATCTTGTGTTTAACCCTGTGGTGGTTCTTTTGAATAGAATCGATAACTAAGCTTGACTAAGTACTGAAATTAGGGATTTTGGGGCTAGCTAAGCGGACCCGCTATCCTACGGTTGTTGATAATCTGTGACTAATAACAAGTAGAAGAGAACATAACTTTAATCATTGTTTCGTAACGAAGAAGGATTCCTTGATCTCGCCTCTTATTGCTTTCAACTTTATCTTTTAATTGCTTTGTTTATTTTCTTTTGCTTTTTACACCCCCTTTCGTGACAATTTTACAACTAGAATCTCGTGGCTCCTCGTGGATCGACCTTGACTACCCTATATTACTTGTTAATTAGGTAGTAAAGTATTAATTAATTTGTTGTGGTTACGACACGCATCAACCTCGCAACTC